>JANHAO010016050.1:0-14549 GCA_026873985.1 Saraca asoca | reverse complement strand
CAAGCAATGCATTAAGCTTTTGATGGATTGTTTACTGGCTGAGTTCTGCTTAAGACTCATTAATCATTTCAAGGCTTCTTGTTATGATTTAAGGCCAAAAAATATGATTGACAATTGAATGAATATTTAGTGATTAAGGATATATTAATCTCAAGTTTAGTTGATTCCCTTGGGCTGGTTGGTATAATTACTCTAGTTTATATTTCTGCATTGTAGTTTATTGTTAGGATAGTTACTGTCAACCCCCATCATTTCTAGCTCTTAATCTGATTGATATCAGCTAAAATTATCCAAGGGCTCAACCCGGTGTTGCCTATATTGCAAGTAGTTTAGGTAGCTCGATTTATAAATTTTCTAATCTTGATTTGATTCGGCACTTGATCAACCTTTAAGACCATTATGAGGAGAGGACACCATTCCCCAAGGAGATAAAGACAAAGCCTCTTCCTCACAAGTTTAAAATCCCTAATATCCTGTAATATAATGGAAACAGTGACCCATATGACCACCTGGATGCGTTCAGTGTATAGATGGATTTTTGGACGACCAATCCTCTAGTTAAGTGCCATGTCTTCCTAGCCACCCTTGAAGACATACTTCAGAGATGGCTCAAGAGTTTCCCAGCTTGTAGCATTCACAGTTAGAAAGAATGTCAGAGGAGATTCATTAACTAGTACAAGAAGCTGAGAAGGCAGTTTACCCCATCTTACCACCTAGCAATAATCTTTCATCAGAAGAATGAATCATTGAAAGACTATATCACTTAATTCAGGTGCGAGATCAACAACATGGAAAATCCCTCAGATGAAAGCATCCTAACATCGATCTTGGTAGGACTTCATAAGGATGGAAAGCTGTACAAAAGCATATACAAGTCTCCAGTGAGGGACCTGGATGAATTTTATGAATGAGCTGCCAAAGTGATCAGGTGGGAAGAGACTTTTAGCCCTAAGAAGTCAAATCAGAAGGACGAGGCAAATAGCTCCAATTAGAATAAAAAGAAGAGCAATGGCAGGAATAACAAGGAGGGTTAGAAGGATGACTTAGATAATCAGGCTGCAAAGAAGGCCAAGAACAAGTGACCTCAACGTCAAGGTCGCCATGACTGCTACAGCATCTTGTCAGACACTCAGGATAGGATATTTGCAATGGAAAAGGATAGGAAGGACTTTAAGAAGCTTAATCCCATAAGTATTCCTAACAAGCTTAGAAACAAGGATAAGTTTTGTGCTTACCATGATGAAATCAGGCACAATACTTTAGATTATTGGGCACTTAAAGATGTGATTGAGGATCTGATCAAGAGAGATCGCTTGAAAGATTATGTGGTATGACCTATGGAACAATGACCTTAGCAACCCCAGCAGACTCTTGACTAAGAGTATACACCCGCAATGAGAACCATATTCTAATCCTATAATATTGTTTAGAAATTAATAAAAGCACTCGTGTTTTTCCTTAAATTTTTATATCGGCATTTATTTCTAAATAAATTTTGAACAAAGTGTTATATAGGAAGCAAGCTATTTTCAATGTTGACAAAGTCGACTCATGCTAGCTGAAGTGCATTTGTGTAACCTACTAGGCATTTAACCTAACAAATATACTTTTTTATGCTCGACAAATATACATTGTCATAGTTTGCTGGCTGAGGCATGACCTACTTGGCAAACATTGCTAGTTAAGGTGTGACCTACCTAGGCATTCAACCTAACAAATATACATTGTCATGTTTGATAAATATATATTGTCATGATTTGCTAGCTGAGGCACGATTTATTAGGCAAACATTTCTAGTTAAGGTGTGACCTACCAAGGCATTCAACTTAACAAATATAATTGTCAAGGTTTGCTAGCTGAGGCGCATTTATATGGCCTACTGGGCATTCAACTTGACATACAAAGTCATGGTTTGCTAGCTGAGGTCCAATCATGTTAACTTATGTGTTATTATTTACGACCTACTGGGCATTCAACTTGACTAATGCTTATTGAACCATGGATTGCTAGCTGAGGTATCGTCTATGACCTATTGAGCATTTAACTATGAAAACTAAGAGTAAAGAAAAAACATTATAATAAGTTCACTAAAAACTTCCTTTAACAAGGTGAATTTACATATGAAAGTTCAAAGTTGAATTCAAAATTAGCTTGCTACAGTCATGGCCTAGGGGGAAGTCTAGCCCTTAGAAGCTATGCTCTGGTGTACTAGAAGGTCCATATATAGGGTAAATAGGCCATCCATCATTTGATCATCAATGGTCTCCACGACCTGCGAGCTGCTCTCTCTTTGAATTATGCCCTGAGCAGAAGAAACTTCACCTGCAGACTATGCACTCTTATTAGGAAAAACTACCTTTGCAACTTCCTCAAAGCCTTTAATAAGCTCATGAACATCCCAGCCAAAAAGGAGAAATCCATCTCTGGGTGCCTTTACCACAAAGTGTACAAGAAGCCCATAGTAGTATCTTCTTCCACTTTCGCGACTAGCACAGTGGTCTCCATTTTAGCTCAAGCAGTCTCCTCTTTTGCTAGAGCAATCTCATTCATGGCCACCTCATTCTCCTTCTTAGTAGCCTTAACTCGCTGCACTATCATGTCTAGCTTGTCCTTTGCTCTTGATAACTCATCAATTGCCTTATTAAGATTTGAAGTAAGACTGGATGTGATGGCTTTGCAGTTTGGCACCTCGCGAGACAAAGCTTTCTCAACTTCCTTCTTAGTGACCTCGGCATCTTTCAGTTGGGCCTTAAGTAACTATGTTTTATTTTTTAGCTCCAACACCTTAGCTATTATGGCAACCAGATCGCCTTCAAGCTTCTTTTTGTCCTCCTCCCAAGCTAAGAGCTCATCCCTCAACTTTATCACCCACTAACATGCTCTGAGAAATCAAATAGATAAGTTAGCTTACAAAGAGGCAAAAGAATCGAAATGAAAGGAATTAACTTACTAGCAAACTATAACGAGCTATATAGCCCATGAAGCCCTCATCGAACATTTTCGACTCCAATGTTTTCGGTTCGAGTCCCTAGGATCTGGTCCACATTATCCTAGAGGAAGTCAAAATACTCCCTTATCTTTGAACTAAGGCCGTTAGATCACTCTTTGATCTTGACTTTAGGTGCCACTTAATTTATAGTGATAACTTTCTTCCCGTTATCCACTTTTTGCTTTTTGGCAAGGGGCTCGGATGGGAATAAGACCTTGACCGCCTCAACTGCTAGGTTGTGAGATGGGAAACAACACTTGTAAGGTTACTGCTGCTATGGCCAAAGAAAATTGACTTACAACAGTAGGAGCCGATAATGTCGCAGCAGCAACAGGGTCAATAGACTGAATAGGGGCTGATGGCATGCAAAGGTTCAACCTCACCATGTCTTCATATTCTTGGAAGTTTGCTGGGTAGACCTCCTTGATTTGGTGAGCTTCAATGTTTTCGGTGAGCTCGATGTTTAAAGCCAGAGCAAGCTTGTGGGAACATAAGAGGTCTTCGTCAAATTTAAGGTCATTTATGAGGTCATCCATAGCAACAAATTGGCCCAGTACTTCAACCTCCTTAGCCCCTAATGTTGGTTTCTTCTTACTAGTCCCATCTACAAAATGAAATAAAATGTCAAACCAAGAATGAAATAAGTATATGAATTCATGTAAGCTCACACATCTTCAACTCGCTTACCAGGGGTAAGGATGAAACCAAAATTACGAAGATGACACAAAGATGGGTAAGAAACATAAATCAGTGGGTTTTATCATTCCTCACGTTAGACTTGCCCTTAGCATCACCTTGCGACAAAATTCTCTTATGCTCAGTCTGTCGAGCTGAGAGATAGTAAAGCCCATCTTGCTGACCTGTGCCCTTAATGCTATAAAGATAGCAAAGAACCTTTGCAAAAGGAGGTAGGAGATTATTCCTAAGGTAAAAAAGTGCAAGGGAGGTGAGCTAGGAGTAAGAATTTGGTGTGAGATGAAAAGGGAAAAGCTTTAAGTTATTTAATAAATCTATAATATAAGGATGAACTGGGAACTTAAGCCTAACATTGAGATGATGGATGCTGACGATAACAAATCCTAGAGGAGGATAAGATATGTGGTCATCAGATGAGGACACTATAATGTGACAATCCTTAGGGAATCAATACATCTAAACAATGCTTTTAAGCTTATCAAGATTGATGGCTAAAATATGGCAATTAAACACCATGTGATCTGGAGATCTGTCTCCTAGTGACCTGTTGGCATTCAGTAGGGTTAGGATAAGCAGCAAACTTCTTAGTGACCTCACCACTCCTAGAAGTCGTTTCATCTATGATATGAACCAGCTTCTCACTCCAGGTTGTAGATTCAGAATCGTCAACACTCTTTACCTGGTGACCACGACATCTATGAGCTACAACCATCTACAAGTCGCTGTAAGCAAACCATGCCTAAAAGCTAAAGCTCCTGTATGCTAGACAGGGAGTTTCTTATGCAGCAGATCATACACGCCTTATTTCACCACATATAAGACCTAGACCACTAAAAACATAGGGGCTCGACCTATGAACCAATTAAGTCGTTAAACCTGGGAAATAGGTAGAAAGCTAGACTCAACAATCTATAACCCCATAACCTACAAGCATCTTATCAAGCAGATCACATGCCAACAAAAAAAGGTGGGCAAATAAGCATACAATAAAACCAACCAATAGGCAAAATTCCCTAACAATTGACAAGCACACACCACTGAACCAAGCAACAAGATATCAGAAACCCACAAAGTAAGGCATTCATGGAAGACAGAAGCTTAGAGTCAATGGTGTGCTGAGAAAACTTACTGCGTCAATGGAACGGGATGAGTTTTGAGAAGAATGATGAGTAAGGATGGTCTCTGGCAATCTGAATTTGAAGTATTCGGTTGCAAAATTGCTGAAACAGGAAATCGAAAAATGGTGCTGGATGTTTGTGAGCTTGAAGAACAAGTAAGAAGCAAAGCATTGGATTTCAAAAGTAACAAGAGGGAAAAAGGGTTTTTCTTACCTTATATGGCTTGAATAGTCTCACCTTTAGATCTAGAGACTGATCAATTGTCTCGATCTAATGGTCTAACAAATAGCAATGCTTAATCATTGCCATGCTGATGGCAATAATGATGGTATGGGTTAGTGCAGATGAAATGACAGGACAAAAGCCTAAATGACAGCATGATAGATTGTAGTTACTAGATTTTACCAGTCAAATGCAGCTCCCAACAGATCGCACTGAGAGTTGGGGGTTAATATTGTGTGTATTTTTGGAACCACACAAATAGGTTGATAAAAGTTCAATGGATAAGCCAAACTGATAAGGGCCTAGTTCATCCAAGATTGAGGTCGTAGACTAAGGCATTAGGTCACCGAATGCGAACTCAGATTGCTGGTTAACAAGAGCACAGCAGTAACTCCAACTCATTGATTATGAGGTCTAGCCCGCAGTTCGAAGCATGTTTTCCCAGCCATCAATTCAGAGAAATCCCTTGAATTGCTTATTTAATATAAGTCCGTTATTGATCGTTATGTAACCAATTGATATTTTATTTCCATTATGGAATTACATTATAATACCCCGATTACTCTAAAAAAGGGTTGAAATCATTATAAAGAATAAGGGATAACAATATACTGTTATTCTGCCAAAACATATAAAGAAATAAACAATCATGGACGTTGGCATTGGAATTAGGCTGAACCATATCAAAAACTCTTGTAGTCATCCTATTCTTACTCTCTCTTTCTGTATCCTATGACTTTACGCTCTCATATTGTAGTTTGGAGTTATTGAATTTTTGGGTTGACTAAATTTACACGTCAACAAATTTCTTAATCACTATATGATATTATAAATAAAGTAAATTTTGATTGTTAGTGGACTCTTCCTTTTTTAGGATAAGCACAAAAATGTCATTTAAAATTTTAGAAATATTTATAATTTCTCACGTGAACAACAACACATTCTTAGTTTTATTTTATTTTTTGAATTATCTTTTTATTTGTCGATAAATATTCTATCTATTTATTTACCATTTTAGGAATATTTATAATCCCTTTGCTAGTCTTTTTACTAGGAGATAAATATTCCATCTGTTCATTTAACTCTTGTGGAGCATTGTACGTGGGTTTGGATGGATATACACTCACCATTCCGCTATGTGAATTATGCCCTGACGTCTAATTTAATTAACCTCAACAATTTTCGTAAATAACCGCCATCCAGTCCGTTTTTTTTAATATTTTTTCCACCAACAACCGCCATTTCTAAGTTTGCGTTTGCAGGCTGTTATTTCACCTGACATTCAACACGTAGCTGCCATTCTTCTGAGAATCCTTGGAATATAGAAGGGAGCCTTTCTTGCTTGTTTAGGTTTCCTTCCCTGTATTCCATAATAATTACTTGCACGCTTCCATTTTCTCCGATTTTCTCGAAACCCAAACACTGCTAGCTCGGAGCTCTTTTGCCGCTTGCTCTCTTGGGCGAGATCCGTCCACTCTCTGTGCTAATGTATTGGATTTCCCTTCTGTTTCTTTGCTAGTGAATTGGCAGTTATGGCGGAATCCAAGGATAATAATGAAAATCGTGGGGTTGATGAAACTTTCCCCGACTTGCTTAAAAATACGCCGTCGAATATTGCGAGATTGGAGGATGTGATTGAGCATTCTAAAGCTAGGCACAAGTATCTTGCACAGACTAGAAGTCCATCCGACGGGGGCGATGTTAGGTGGTATTTTTGCAAAGTCCCTCTGGCGGAGAATGGTTAGTTCGTGATGAATGTAGTGTTTTTGAATAATTTCAACTGGGTTTTCTGTAGGACTTATATGTTCATTTTGGGACATTTCTTTGAGAATATGAGATGATGGAACTTTGATTAGCCAGTATTTCTCTGACATTTTCTGGCAACAAATGATTGGTAGTATCACTTCCTCATTTGTTCATTTGGCATTTAAAATGTTAAAGCTCCCTTTTTTTTTTTTTTTTTTTTGCGTAAAAGTTCACTCGTCTTGTTTGTTGTTTGGAAAAATTGCATGTAAGTCAAATAGGAGTTTACTGCAGATTATATGGTTGACAATCTCATGTGGCGATCTTGCTCATTGAAGTATAAGCATGTGTAAAGCTTGTTTCTGACCATTATGGGGAGTTTAAGTCTCTGGTGGAGTTGTTTCCCTGCAAAAATTGTTGTAACTTGAGGATTCCAGACATTGTTGTTTGTCATAGTCATGGAAAAGAGGTCAAAGGGCTGTGTTTGTCCTGTGATGGATTTCAGGAAATCCAATGTGCTTGTTTTAGGGTTTAAGGATTATAGCATATGAATTTTGGTTGAAAGGGAATTCACTTGGCTCTGATTAGAGGAAGTTTTGCAGAATATAGTTATCTTATATGTGGAGCTTGCTACAGCTAGGGAGTGAAATGAATATATTTAAGGGTCAGTGTTTTGATAGATGAATAGGTGTGCAGAGTTGTTTTACAAAAAAATGGAAGATAAGAAAGTACCAGAAGAAATCTCAGAACCTAGATGTGGTTATTGATAATGAGAAACACTTACTTGCCAGTAGGTGATGGCTCTGTTGAAGTTTCTCTTTTGTTCGTTTGCTGATGATACCATCCTTTTTTTGCCTGATAAAGCTAATCTCCTTAATGCTCTTACTATGCTACATTTTTTGAGAGTATTTCTCTGTTGCATGTTAATCTCAATAAGAGTGGTGTGGCTGGGATTAATGTTGATGATCATGTCTTGCAAGATTTGGCGGATGTTGTAGGTTGTGGGATGTTGGATTGGTTGATGATGTATTTGGGAGTGTCCCTCTGGGAGATAATCTTGGATTAGATTCCTTTTGGGATCCAGTAACTAAAACGATTTCAAAGTGTCTAGATAATTGGAAAGATGCTCTCTTCTCTTTAGGTGGAAGAATGACTCTTATTCTGGTTGTTTGTTGGTAGGAAAAACAGAAAGGCTCATGCAAGACTTTTTTATGGCATGGTGCACATGATTCTACCATTTGGTAAGTTGGGATGTTTGTTGTAAATCAAAGCAAGATGGAGGTTTAGGCATAGGTAATTTGGTTTCCAAGAATGTTGCTCAAGTTCCTAAATGGTTGTGGCACTTTCCTTTGCAAACAGATTCTTTATGGCATAAGGTATTAAGAGTAAGTATGGTCTTCACCAGAATGGTTGGGATGCATTGGCTTGGAATAGCATGACTCATAGAAGTCCCTGGAAGTTCATCTCTCAGGTCTATTCTTCTTTCCTTCCCTTGGTTCAAATTTCTAATGGGTGGAAATTCGTTTTTGGTTCTGGGAGGATCCTTGGTTGGGATTTTTTTTTTTTCATCTTTCTTCATTCTATAATAGTGTCATTTCTTCTTTTGCTCAATATGATACTACTCTCTCTTGAAATTTTCATTTCACTTGGAATCTTAATGAAAGAGAAGCTTCTGAATTGTTGATTCTGTTGGATTATTGGATTCTTTTCATTATCTCATAATCCACATAGAAGTATTTGGTCTCTAGATTCCTCTTGTGTATTCACATGTGAATCTTTCTTTAATTTTTTGGTCCCAAACCCTTTCAATCTTAATTTGCCTTCTCTTTATTATTTTTGGAAAATTAAGGCTCCTTCTAAGGTCAAAGATTTTGTTTGATTGCTCTTTTGTATAAGGTCAATATTAATGTTATGATATATGCAGACCTCATAAAGCTTTGTTGTTGGAGATGTGTTTATGTTCAAAAAATTCAGATACCAATGGTCATTTGTTTTTTACAATGTCAGATGGTTTGGTAGTTGTGGAATAAGCTTTTCTCTTGGTTTGGAGTTTGTGGGTTTGCCCAGCTACTTTGGAAAGTTTCTTTTTTACTCGATATTGTGCTTTTTGGAAGAATAAAGAAAAAAGCACAGTTTGGGAAGTTGTAATTCTTGCTGTCTTATGGTGTTTATGTTTGGAAAGGGATACTAGAATTTTCAAACAACTATATCAGCTGATGGTATTGGTGTGGGATAAAATTTTGTTTGTGACCTCACT
Organism: Saraca asoca; assembly: GCA_026873985.1. NCBI lineage: Eukaryota > Viridiplantae > Streptophyta > Magnoliopsida > Fabales > Fabaceae > Saraca > Saraca asoca. Next base: position 5,524 of record JANHAO010016050.1, on the reverse strand, counting down.
TTAGCTTAAAGCTCATGGTTTATTTTGAGGGATAAGTTTGATAGACTTGCAAAGGAATTGGAAGTTTAGTTTAGATCTAGATAGGATGGTTTCTTTGGTGTTTTATTGTAATTTTTAGTTTTCTTCCTTTCAATTGAGCTTTCTTTAATAATATTTCTCTCTCTCTTTCTCTCTCTCTCTCTATATATATATATATATATAAATATAAACACTTACTTGCTTAGTCATTCACCCATTAATCTTTCGAACCTAGAGCTGCAATGACAGTGTATAAAATATGACAGAAAATTTTAGAAATTCTTTCTCAATGAAATGAATTTGTGTTATTGTGTATGCTATTGACTTATGAAGCCCCCCTAACGCACCTTAAGGGTAAAAAATACACACTGGCAGGGAAAATATATGGAAAAGAATTGAATCTTTCACTCCATAATGTTCATGCCACAGCTTTTAGAACAACCAACTTTTGGACAACAATGATAGCAGCAAAGCTATAGTTGGCTGTTTCTTACGTCTGTCTGTCTGTCCCATTTTGGCCCCCCCCCCCTTTTTTATGTTTCCTTAATTGAATATTGTAGCAAATATGCTTGTAGTTTGTAGTTTGTACCCTGGAGTTTGAGTAATGGTTAAAGTCATTTGTGTGTTATTCTCCCCAAAACGAGGAGGAGAAAAATCTTCTCCATCCTTGGTTGATTCATGCATACCGAACACACATACAGGACACAGATACCTTATAATAAAATTTTCTGCCATATGATTTCAGAGTTGGCTGCCTCAATTCCTCGGACAGAGCTAGTGGGGAAGAGTGAATATTTTCGTTTTGGTATGAGAGATTCTCTTGCAATTGAAGCATCTTTCTTGCAGGTCATTTTCAAATTGATATTTGGATGAACTTTTTCACTTCTCTTTGATGTTTACCTTGGCTGGGTTAATTCTTTGAAAATAAGATTCTTTGTTGTATATGCATTGGCAGAGAGAGGAAGAATTGCTTTCCAGTTGGTGGAGAGAATATGCAGAATGTAGTGAAGGTCCAAGAGAACGGACAAGCTCCAGTCAAAAGACAGATAAAGATCGTAATGGATCTTCTTTAGGGTGTGTTCAGTCATCTGAACTATATGAAATTGAGGAAGAGAGAGTTGGTGTGCCTGTAAAGGGAGGACTCTATGAGGTATTTTAAGAAATGAATAGTGTTTGCCTCAGTGTTCTCTTATACGGTTGTACATTTCTGGGGGAAAAGAAAAGTTAGTCAGGTGGAAAAGTAATGGAAAGAAAAATAATAATTTGTATTGCATTTTATCCATGTGAAGGAAAAACATTCATGGCTTGTTTTCTGTTTAACTCTCGTTAACTTGCGGGTCCTTGATGTATTTCTAGATTACCTTGCATGTGGATTGATAGGTATTGGGATCTGATCTCAAACATTCCTGAATTTATTCATGTATATTTAAATAGAATAAAAGGGAACAAAGAAAATTGGCATTTATTTTCATAAGTTCTTAATGTCTGTTGTTTCATGTCCTTGAGGATGTTTTAATTATTTTATTAGGCTCATATGTAAAGTCATGTAAATCTTTCAGAAGTCAACAGAATATGACTACTTTCATTTTCATGAGTTCTTTTTAAGGGTGTGTGCATGCTCATTTCGAGCAGGTAGATTTGGTGAAGAGACATTGTTTCCCTGTTTACTGGAACGGGGAAAATCGTCGTGTTCTTAGAGGCCATTGGTTTGCTCGCAAAGGGGGTCTTGATTGGCTTCCATTACGTGAAGATGTTGCAGAACAACTAGAGATTGCATATCGTAGTCAGGTCTGTACTGTATTTTGAAATTAAGATTAGTTTCTAAAAAATTTAGCTATACCCTATAAATTGGGGTTACAACAACAGCCAAAGCAATCCCATTAGATGCAGCCTGTTATTAGATCATTCTACAGTATTGTGCTCTATCAAAGTTCATATCTTGAGTAAGAAAATTGAAAATAAGATATCTAGGATGCAGTTTTTGCTTTATTGTCTATAAAACTAAGGCTTGTCTCTGGTGCCTCTAGTTATTTTCTTATTTGTTCTTCTAAAACTAAGGCTAAACATTATTCATCTTCTTCAATGTGCTTGATGTTTTAGTTCTATTCTGTCTTGCTTTCCCCTTGTTAGTTTGGCATTTTTTTTTCCTTTTTCTATTCATTTTGGGGAGAGGAATTTTCAGTTTCTTTTTTTTTCCCCCTATTAGATAGTTGAGGAACATATGTTACTATTGACTTGGTTCTACAGGTTTGGCATCGAAGAACATTTCAGCCATCAGGGCTTTTTGCTGCTCGGGTTGATTTACAAGGGTCCACCCCAGTATGTATATTATTCTCTTAAGAATGACGTGATGACATTTTTTTCTTTTTATTATTATGGATGGAGATATAAATTTTTGTTGCTGTTGACATCTGGTACATATATTGGGGTTGTTCATGCAGGGCCTGCATGCTCTTTTTACTGGAGAAGATGACACATGGGAGGCCTGGCTAAACGTTGATACTTCTGGTTTTTCTAGCTTTGTTAGTTTTAGTGGAAAGGGAATCAAGCTAAGGCGTGGTTATTCCCCATCAAACTCACCAAAACCAACTCAGGTATTAGCTTTTAATTTTTCTTTGTAATGTTTCAAAGTGTAGATACAGATAGTGTGATCTTAAAGTAATCCTACCACTTTTTACCTGATTTTATGGTTAACTTTATGATTTTATGGTTAAATTTTTTACCTGATGAATTTTGAATTGATATATATGTACATATTGCAATAATTAATTCATTACAGCTTTCAAAGTTGTGCTTATCTCTTTTTTTTCCCCCCCTACACTTAATGGCTTCCGTTTTTATTTGGAATTCTCTGTTTGTGCTTTCCAGTGAATATTTGGCTTGCTTATACTATTCAGGATACTTATTTGGCTTGAGAACTGTTAAGGAATAATATTAATTTTGTGGCCTGACTTTGATCCTCTGCCCATGGTTTCTTCAAGGGTATATCCCTTGCATATATTCAGAGGGAATGGAAAGCTTTATTGCACTGATGAGCTTGTTTGTTTGTGCTGTTTAGCCCCTTCACCATTTTTGTTGTTTTTTTATTCAGGAGGACATCTTATCCTCATATTAACTTGTATCATTTCTTTCCTATCCTCAACAATATGTTTTCTTTTATCAAGTTTGAAGAACCTCTTTATTGAATTCTGTAAGACCAAGCAACAAGTGCATTGATATTCTGGGATGAAATGCTTTTCTGGGCTATTTTCAAGAAGCACTCTGGTCATATTTGTTGCAATACTTATTTGTGAAAACAAATGTTCAATAATAAATTTCATATCTTGGACCAGTATTGTATTAAACTAGGATGACAATCTGCTGAGGCAATATTTGAAGTTTTGCTTGTAATTGCGATTTTATTAAAGAAACTTGTTTAATTGCTTGATGGTCAATCTCTTTGTTCCTTAATGCTGGAAGAAACTACATAGGGATCTATCCTGCAGTTACCAACTCCAAATTTCTTAATTTCTTAGGATGAATTGCGGCAGCAGAAGGAGGAGGAGATGGATGATTATTGTTCACAGGTATGTACCACAATATCATGCTCGTCATTATCATTATACTCTAGGTAATGAGATTTTAGGATAGATCACAGCTGGTGTAATATCTACAAATGTTAAAGAGGTTCTTGTATTTTCCCCCTTCTGTATGTAATTCATTTTGAAGAGATGTTTCTTGTTGCTATAGTTGTAACAAATGGTGTAAAGAATCATTCTGGATGATACTCAGGAACAGAGTATCAAGTTTTTACCTTCAGATTGGTAAGAGAGACATAACTTATTATTACTTAACAGCCCCAGAACATATAATATGGAATATAAGTATGACTTGGTAAAGAAAGTGATCATAGCTGAATTCAGCTTCAAATCATGACAGAATAAAATGATATAAAAAAAATATTTTATAAATGGTGTAGAAAATAGAAAGATTTATTTAGATGCTTTAGAGATTGTGTTTGTTACAGATTTATTTAGATATTTTAGAGATTGTGTTTGTTATGTTCCTATTTTTAAGGAACAACAGTTGTGTAGGATGTGTAGTTTATATAACCTAACCCTATATAATGTATTTAGCATCTTTTTTTTTTCTGAAAAAATATTTTCTTTCTCTCTTCTGTTGTGCTACCGTGTTCATGGTATTAGAGCTAGGTTTGATTCAAGCCTAGCTTGAAAATCATCTGTCTGTAATGGTGCAAACCACCATGCCTGGAGTGAGCTGACACCAGTTCAACCTCATCGCCCTCTGGAGTAAGCACTGGATTGCTTTTGCCGATAGGGTCTGTAAACCTTAGCGGATTGGAAAATTCTCCAATTCAATTGACTGTTCACAAATTGAACGGGAAAAACTACCTAGAATGGGCTTTCCAATCAAGCATAGAGGAGCATGGCAATTTTGAAGCAATTGTAGTGGCACAATTTTTCAGCAAGGAACAATTAGAACAACTGTATAGATTTTTTTCAGTCCACACAATTTTCAACTATCACCTCTTCTGGTTCCTTAGCCCAAAAAGGTACTTGTCTTCAACTTGTTATCTCAAATGTGTCGTCTATTCCCCATCATCCATGGGTAATGGACTCTGGTGCAACAGATCACATGATTGTTCAAAGCTATTTTCTTCTTATAGTCCATTTGCAGGAAATCAGAAAATTAAGATAACTGATGGGTCTGTCTCAGCTATTGCTGGGAAAGGGTCAATAGCTATCTCAAGTACTATTGTCCTTCACAATGTTCTTCATCTTCCTAATCTTTAATGTAACCTACTCTCTGAGATAGCTGATGGGTCTCTCTCAGCTATTGCTGGGAAGGGGTCAATAGCTATCTCAAATACTCTTGTCCTTCACAATGTTTTTCATCTTTCTAATCTTTCATGTAACCTACTCTCCATTAATAAATTAACCCATGATTTAAAGTGTTGTGCTAAGTTTCTGTCAAATTGTTGTGAATTTCAAGAACTGGAAATGGGGAGGATGATTGGCAATGCTAAGGAGTATGGTGATTTCTGTTATTTTGATGGTGGAAGTCATTTGTGTGAGCAATCTCAATTCTTTGGTCTTGGATCTTACCTTAGTTCTAGTGCCAATGAAATAATGTTATGGCATCATAGGTTAGGCCATCCTAGCTTTCAATATTTAAAGTATTTGTATTCAAACTTGTTTCGAAATAAAATTTTATCATCATTCCAATATGATGTTTGTCAATTAATTAAGCATCATCGTGCATTTTTTTCCTACTCAACCATACAAAGCATCTGAGCCCTTTAATCTCATTCATAGTGATGTGTGGGGACCATTTACGACACCAACAATTTTTTGGAAAAAGGTGGTTCATAACATTTATTGATTATCATACATGCCTAAGCTGGGTTTATTTACTTAAAGGCAAATCTGAGGCTGAACATTGTTTCAAAAATTTTTATAACATGGTTGAAACACAATTTCAAATAAAAATTCAAGTGTTTCGAAGT
>JANHAO010016049.1:0-14551 GCA_026873985.1 Saraca asoca | reverse complement strand
AACACCTAAATTTTTTATCTAAAGTACTTATATTATAAGATAAGCTCAAATATAAACTGTAGATAAGCTCTCCCAATCGCACCCTAAATACATTTAAAAAAAGTTGGAAACCACTTAACTTAAAAGTATGACACATTTTTTAAAAATAATAAAGTCCAACCCATTTTAACCTAAATGTTAAACCGAATTAAGTTCAAAGTAATTACACAAAAAGAAAAATAATAGACATTGAATTTTATTTTTTTATAAAATTTTGAACTTAAAAAAAAAAGGTGGATTAGCTCATAAATCGGTCCAGTTTTAATCCAATCTATCTTAGAATTGGATTAGACAATAGAAAATTATGCTTATTTAAAAATAGGCCTAAATAACCTTAGTCCATATTCATGCGAATTGGGCCCAGTTTGATCCACCCCGTTTAATATCCTTGCTGGAAGGTTGTGAATGGCAATAATGCTAGAAAGCCAAACAAAGTGAATATAGACACACTTAAAATATGGCGAATCAAGGTAGGAAAAGCTATGTTCATAATCAAGACTACTGTGGATAAAGAGATGATAAAATGTATTGAAGCTGTGAAGATTCTTAAGGAAGCTTGGGATAACCTAACTTCTCGATTCATAAAGAAGAATTATACTTAAATCCAATTATTAGAAAATGAATTGATGTCTAGATCATAGGATGACAAATCTGAGTTAGTTCTTTTTCAAAATTAAATCCATTTGTAGTTACACAGTAGAAATGAATCTTAATTCAAATATATATCTCAAAGGCTTATATGAGAAAGATAATCATTTGCAACTAGAGTACAGAATATTTATAGCAGCAGTGCAAAGATGGCCTTGCAAGAAAGATTTTTTGATAATTAATTAGGAAATATTTTGTAGTCCTTAATATTAACAGGACATAAATTCAAATTAAATTAATTCTTACTACATGAAGTTAAACAATTTTAATATGCCCCTAACAGGCAAGGCATTGCAAGATAATGATGTAAAAAATTTAAGGGGATCTAATGTGATCAAATTATATTTTAAAGACAAATGTGTAATTAAGCCTAAATTTCAAATACTAGATTATTAATATTAGTAAGAAATGGTCAATTGAATATTAATACTTGTATGTGTTGTAATTGGCAAGAATGCAACTTAAATTATTGTTTGTTAATCACTAGAAAAATATACTTTACATCCCTAAAGTTTATTGAGTGGTACATTAATCCCATAAATTTTAAAAACTTACAAGTTACATCCTTCAATTATAAATAAGTTACAAATTACTACTCAAATTTTTAAGAAAACTATGCTAACTTTAATTAACTATTAGTTTTAAACTTAAACCAATAAATATGTTACATATATATATATATATTGATGAGGTCATATTTCTTTTCCTATAAGACATAAAGCAAACATTGAATGTAGATTGGTTCAAACTATTCTTTAAACTTAATCATAAAATATATATTTTGGTAATGAAATTAGACATTTAATTCGAGTTTTATATCTTATAAGTGAAAAAACAAATCTCTCAAAAAAATATATACAATACATTTATTAGTTTAAAGTTAAAATTATTAGTTAATTAATGTTTTCATATTTTATTCAAATTTTAAGAGGTAATTTATAATTTTTTAAAACTTTGAGGTGTGTTTGGATAGAATATGATAACGAAATGATAAGATATAATATTCTTGAGTGTTTGATATACAATCGTAAAAGTAATTTGATGATATAAATTTATATAATTTATTTGTTATTAGACATATGTATAATATGATAGTATTAAAAATTTTGTTTGGACAAAATTATCTTTATTCTTAAAAATAATTTATATTACAATTATTTTATATTATTTCACAATTATAAAATTTTTAATAATTTTTTTAATGAAATTATCAAATAATAAATTAAATCAATACTTTGTTTATATTTCTTATTTTTTCCTCTTCAATCAGTCACAATACGATGAATTCAGTGGAAAAATAAAAGAAAGAAAAGAAGATGATAAAAAATCTAATCAAAAGCAATTAATTCTTTTACATAGTCCAAAAAAATGGGAATGACATATATCATATAAAGGTTAATTGGGAATGATAAATTTTACTTGAATGAACTATAATAAAGGTACACTTCAGTTGATAAAAGTGATGTCATAATTGTTGAAAATTAAATAATATAGACATCTATTAAGGATAAAGTGGGAATGATAAATTTTACATTATTATATTATTGTTGACGATAAAATTTGATTTAGTGAACCTAAATCTTAGTCAACCCAAACAATTCTTCAACACCCTAAACTGCAAGTTGATAACATAAGTTTTAATAGGAAAGAGAGTGAGAAAGAGGAAGAATAATAAACACAGAAGCTTTTTATCATGGTTCGGCTAAAGCTAGTATGGTCCCTACATCCACGATAATAGAGTTACAATATCAGTGCTCTCTCACTATGTAAGTGCTTTCTTACTGATTCAGTAGAGTGTCTGCATGCAATTTCTTACTTCTTTTGGTATAATGATCTCCCCTTCTTATTTATAGAAGTAGGGAGGGTTATAAGTGTAATTTGATAAATAGCAAGGCTATCATTTCTGTCGTTGTGGGCAATTAATGCTTGGCATCAGGCAATAAATGCCGAGCAAATCATTATTGGACTGTTGAGGGTTGACGTGTCAGTTTTAGGGCTAACCTATCAATTAGGAATATGTGCCACTAGTTGTTGATTAAGCTTCTACACTTACACTTGAGTTACTATCTTAGTGACCTGAGGCTGTGTTAAGTGACCTGCTTTAGCCAGCAAATTGGAACTCATCTCTAGCTAGCTGAGGTTGCTATCTTGGCCTCACCCTACATCCTGGGCTCGCAGTTAGTGAACTGGTATCTTCGTTGAGTGACCTTAGTTTCTTGGATGGTCTGGACCTTTTTTAGTTAGGCTTATCTCCTGTTAGGCCTTCTCTAGCCCATTTGATATTGTCTAGAAAATACCCACAAATAAGCCTCAAACTCTCATTTCGCTTTACGGACTGGTAGTTATAGTTTGTTGGCAAAGTCCTTATTTGCAGTTTGTAGTGTGGTCAAGTCTTTGCGTTCAGTCTGTCGTGTTATCATTTTGGGCTTTAATCTTGCGCTTCACCTATACCAGGCCATACCTCCTACTATGCATGTTTCATGGCCATTACTGTAGCAGTCTTGTTTCCCTCTAGATCGTTCGATCAAAAACAGCTGAATATCCCTTGGATTCTTCTATGAGGTCGAACTATTCTATATAAGGCATGGGAAGCCCCCTTTCCCACTTCATGGAATAACCAGATGGGTATATTAATTGAGCCCCCCATATTTCTGAAGTTCTAGCCTTCGATGAAATGGCCTGGGGTGTGTATGGTCTACTGCATGAGATTGCAAGGCATGTATGGCTTGCTGCACATGGTTCCCACATGGCATTCCTCTTTGAGGACTCTGGAAATTTTTTCATGACCTCCTCATGGTGTTAACAAGTTTAGCTCCTTCTTTTTTGCTTTTTTGTCTTTTGGTGAGCTAACCGTTTAGTTTTTTCAAGCGCCTAGGAGTTGCAAGGCTGAGGGAGGAGCTTTTAGCTTGGGAAGAGGATAGGAAAGAGGAGCCAGAACTGTCAGGCTTGCTTGCTGACCTTGTGGCTTCTTGTAATTCTGGCCTTCCAACTGTGTTCCTTTGCCTCTTTGCATGGTGGCGTTGGACGTCCCCAGGCCTCCAAGTAGCTTGATGAAGCTGAAGGATGCTTTCCTTGCTCAAAAGGACTAGGGGACATTGGAGCAGCTATCCTGCTTATCTCAGATGCTGCTTTTCCCACTCCAAACACCTTGGGGATGCTCAAGTTAGACAATTTGCTAGCTTGAATGGAAATCAAGGAATGATCAGAGCAGCTTGTCCTGCTCGTGGATCTCGTAGTTCGTTAGGATTCAGCCCTTCTTCAGTCAACTGTAGGCTTGCCTTGACTTGTACCCTTGAACTTTAATGTAAATTCACCTCATTGAAAGAGGTTTTGTAATGAAAATTTGCATTTTATTTCTTATTTTTCCTAAGCACATAATATTAGTGATTTAGTAGGTCATAACTAGCAACATAAATAAGTCCCTGCAAATAATAACTTGGTAATCGTTAGATAAAATAAGTTTTCGTTAGGCCAATCGACCTCAGATAATATTAATTAAATTAATATGGAGGGACTTTAGTCAATAAATCATGACTTAAAGGATATATGCCATGTTGGATAAACAATCGATCGAATTAGCTCATCTTAGTTGGCAATAAATTCGAGCACCAAAGTGTTATTGTTGGCCATGAGTCCAAGCACTGGGGCACTTGAGCACCTTCATTGGTGTGGGATTAATGCCTAGGTAGGTCACACGAATGCACCTTTGTCCATGCAAGAGTTTGGTGCTAAAGGCACTTCTTGGACACGGCTCGTGCAAGAGTTTGGTGCATAAAGCACTTCTTGGACATGGAGTTTTGGTATTGTCCATGCAAGAGTTTGGTGCCAAAGGCATTTCTTTGACACCGCTCGTCCAAGAGTTTAGTGCATGGCTAGCACTTTTTGCATGCACGATTTTGGTATTATCCATGCAAGAGTTTGGTGCTGAAGGCATTTCTTGCTCATTCTTTTTGCCAAATCCCATGACTGTTCATTACTAGTCTATTGCCACCAGCGTCGTTCTGATTTCCCAATTGCTATTTGGGTTCTACTCATTGGGAAACACTTTTGCATGTATCTTTGGATTTTCTACTTCAGTTAATTACGGTGAGCCTTTCCCTTTTTAGCATGTGGTTACTGAACTTATTTACTTTATGGTTTATGAGACTTGTCTACTTATGACTAAAAAATCTGAATGTTGGATGAAGTTGCTTGCTTGTGCATTTTCTTTTTGTATGTTTTAACTTATTTGGTTAATTTATCAGTAGACTCTAGGGTTTTCAATTACCTTTTCAAGTCTTGTGTTTGTTTTCTGGTTTTATGGTTCAATTGTTAAGTCCCCTTTGTCTTTTGGAGTCTAGGTCTTAGATGTGGTAACCCAAGGTGCACATGGCGTACTGCATAGGAAATTGTTAGCCTCAGTTCTTTGGTTATGGTATGCTTACAGTGACCTGACCATTTTTTTTCCTTTATGTAGATGGGCACAGGTCATAGACATCAGCGTCACCAAATAGGGAACGATGATGAGCCCAGATCTCTGACACAGCGGGAGTGACATCTTGATGAAGTGATCTTGAGGAGTGGTGAGGTCGCTGGGGACTTCGCTACTCGTCCAGACCCCGTTGAAGGTCAAGAGGCTGCTTCCGATTGTTTAGTCTACATGTTTCATCTATCCACTACCATGAGCTCCTGAACACGGTCTGGACATATCGACTCCACTAGGGATGCCACATCATGGTACCCTCCCTGGATGGTTATGCTCGTTATCTACCTCGGGGGTTCATTGCTATCAGCTCTCCACACCTCATCGCTAGGCTAAGGTTTCCAATGCATCCATTTATTGTTAACTTCTTGAATAAAGTTAAACTCAGCCCATTCCAGCTTACTCCTAACTCTTATGGCTAGCTTATCTCCTTGGCATTAGTATATTTAAGGAATAATCCACCACCACCATTTGCCAAGGTCCTTTGCTACTTGTACAGCATTAGGAGCACAAGCTCGGTGGATGGGATTTATTATCTCTCGACTTGGTAAACTGAGTACAAGAAGATATTGCCATAAGGGGACACCAAAGGGAAATCCAACGCAGGAAATTATAAAACTTATTGGTTTTATATCTCATGCCCATCTTTGCATGACCTCAAAAATTTTAGTTTTGTCCTTATTCCCAGTGAGTGAGTTGAGGATACGTGAGTTTAATGACTTGTTCACATTTGTTTCTCTGATTCTAAATTTTGTCTTATTTTGTAGATGGGACTGGTAAGCATCCAACCATTGGGGCTGAGGAGCTCAAGGTGTTGAACAAGATCACGACCGTGGATGTCCTCGAAAATAACTTGTGATTCAACGAGAGTCTCATCTGTTTGTAAACGCTCACTCCGGCTCTGAATACCGAGCTCACAAGGGAGATAGGAATCCATTAGGTGAATAAGGTCAGTCCAACAAATTTTAGGGATTACGAGAACATAATGAAACTCATCCTTAGGATGCCACCGTCTGACCTTGATGAGGATGATACCATCTTGGCCCCGAATGCTGACATGGTTCCTATTATTGAAAGCCAACCTTCGACTTTGGTAATAGCTCCTTCGTAAAAGCTAGTTCCTACTTCATAGCCTGAGGCGACTACTGCAGCCAATGTCATTACCCCCTCTGGGCCCCCCGCTAAGAAGCAAAAAATTGACTAGGGAAAGAAGAAGGTCGATGCCCGTAAGCGTGACACTGGAGGTCGAAGTCATGGAGCAACCTGTTAGGCCTAACTCTAAGACTGAGGAGTACCTCAATGTCTTCGTGGACAAAGTCAACATGATCCTGGGGCCTCGCAACAGGATCTAAGTGTTAGAGTTAGAGGACTTCATCGCTGGGGGGTTGGTGGGCTACGGATCTCATCATGGCCTAGTGGTAAGTGGAATCCTTTTATCCCAGTTCTTCTACTTTCTTCATATTATAATTTGGCTATATGGCTCTTTAGCACTTGTTGATAATGATGAAGCTGGACAAGACGCTCTGAGCCTAGGATAAAGAAAATGTGAAGCCCGTGGATGAGCTGGTCGTCATCTCTACTAAAGTGCTAGAGTTGAAGGAGAAGGTCAAGGATGCTGAGGCTGCTCTATCTCCTGAAGTGGTAGATTGCAAGGCCATTGCACTGAATCTCGATAGGACAATCAACGATCTGACCAAAGTGAGGATCGACCTAGACCTGGCTCACAAACGTGCTAAGCATGTAGTACAGCAAGTTGAGATTACAGAGTAGCGAGCTGGGTTGGTAGAGTAACAAGCCAGGGAAGCAGAGTAGTGAGCTGAGATTGCTATGAAGGAGTTAAAAGTGGCCAAGAAGGAAGTTACCCTTCAGAAGGAAGAGGTTGCTAAGGTCAAAGTGATGATTGCCTCACTAATTATGAAAGTAGCAAAGAAGGCAGAGTCCAAGACCAGCGCTGCCTTCTTTTACACCTTGTGGGAAAAACATCCAGAATTGGACTTCTTCTTTTTCGACAAAGAGGCTCTTAAGGTCGTGGAGCGCTTCAAGAGGAGGGCTACTAAGGCAAGGTCTTCCAAGAAGGGGACAGGCCCTGGAGTTGAAGTTCCACCCACTGAGGGTGCCGCTGAGAAGGAGAGTGACTCGTAAGTCATGGAAGCCATTAATGACCAAGTAACGAATGTCCCTGGAGCTCCTCCTATTAACCCTACTCAAAAAGGCCTAGCTCTTAAAGCTCTAGTTCCTTAGGCCATAACTTTTTGTAACTTTGTATTTTTTGAACTTTGAAATGAATCTTCAAACTTTGTATGAATTAACTTTGTTGAAGTAACACTGAATAAATTCTTATTTGCTCTCATTGGCTTTCTTGCTCAAATACATGAAACTCGATAAACGTGTAAGGACAAGTACTCAGTAGATTACTTCAATTAATACTCCTCATAAAATACATCACTTGTTTCTCATGCAATACTTTATTGAGACTTTTATTCAGAAATGAATACAAATATAAAAATTCAAAGAATTACTTGAATGTTTACAATTATTTCTGAATAATTTTTACAAATACTGGGGGTCTTTATTGATAGTAACGACAAAGATTTTCAGCATTCCAAGCTCAAGGAACTCTGTCCTATCCATGTTTGCCAAATGATGAGCTCCATGGTCAATAACTTTCTTAACGAGGTATAGGCCCTCCTAGTTTGGCCTTAGGGTCCCTTCATTGGCCTTGCAAGCTCCAAGAAGGATAAAACGTAGAACGAGGTCACCAGGTTTGTAGCTCTAAGCTCAAACCTTTTGGTTGTAATATCTCGTGACCCGTTGTTAGTAGGTCATGACCCTGAGGCGAGCTTTCTCCATTATCTCTTCTATGAGATCTAGATTCATGATGAGTAGTTAGTTGTTATCCTTCAGATCAAAGGTAATCCTCCATTGTGATGCCACTTCAAGTTCTATTAGGATCATCACTTTGCATTTGTATACCATCAAGAAAAGGGTCTCTCCTGTGGCATTGCAAGGTGTGGTTCTGTAGGCCCAGAGCATTTTTAGCAGCTTGTTTACCCATGCCCCCTTCTTAGCCTCTAATCTTTTCTTCAAGATCTATTTGATGATCTTCTTAATAGCTTTAACTTGCCTATTGGCCTGCAGAAACTCTTCATAATTTTAAGATCATCATAGAACTTGAGAAACTACTCGCTATTAGACTGAGTCCTATTATCGGTTACAATCTACTGGGGGACTCCAAATCTATAAATGATGTTGTTTAATATGAATCTCTTGATCTTTGCAGATGAGATCTTTACAAGCTTCTATGCCTCTGCCCACTTGGTAAAGGAATCTATAGCCACCACTGCATGCTTGCAATTTTCGTGAGTTGTAAGGAGTAGTCCTATTAGGTTCATGCCCCAGATCGCAAAGGGCCATGGACTAACCATCTGCTACAAGTACGTTTGGGGGCTTGCAGGATCTTCTTGAATCTTTAACTTTTGTCACACCTCTTGACGAGTTCGATCATGTCCTATTTCATTATAGGCCAGTAAAATCCTTGCCGAAGAGCCTTTTGAGCTAAAGATAGCCCCCAGCATGGTTTTCACAATGGCTAACATGGATTTCTTCCAGGATAGTATCATAATTAGGGCCATCAATGCATCTTAAAAGTGGGGTTAAGAACCCTTTTTTGTACAGCACATCGTCATAGATGCAATATCTGGCCGCATGAGCTCACAATCTTCAAGCTCAAGCTTACCTTCTGGCAGTTTGTCACTTTATAGATAGTCTAGGATTGGGTTCATCCAAGAACCTATTGTCCTAGCAATTGTCATCAAAGCATCCTTCTATTCTATGCTTGGAGATGAGAGGAATTCCACTGGGATCACCCCTAGGAAGTTAACATCCTTGGTCATGGCTAAGAAAACTGAGGCATCAGTGTGTGCATTTTAGGCCCGCAATATTTGGTTGACCTCATAATGCTAAAATGACCTTAGTAATTCCTGGGCTTTCTGCAAGTAGGTAGTCATCTTTGACCCTCGAGTTTGGTACTCTCCTCGTACGTGGCAGAGAATGAGCTAAGAATCACTAAAAAATTTCAACCTTTCAGCTCGTACCTTTTTGGCCAGTCAGAGTCTAGCTAACAAACCTTCATACTCAGCTTCACTATTCATGGTTTGAAAGCCAAACCTTAGCATGCAAAGGATTTTGTGCTTTTTTGGACTAATGAAGAGCACCCTTACCCCAGCCTTTTGTTCGCTTGATAACCTATCAACGTATAGTTCCCAACTTTAAGCTTATGATGTTTCCATTTCCTCCTGTATGGGTCCAATGAATTCTGCTATAAAGTCTGCTAGAGCTTGCCCTTTGATCACCAGTCTAGGCTTATATTCAATTTCAAACTGAACTAGCTCAATTGCCTATTTGAGGAGACGTCCTAAGACATCCTTCTTTTGTAAGACTTATTTGAGTGGGAACTGTGTCAGCACTTCCATGTTGTGTGCTTGGAAATAGGATCATAGCTTTCTTGAGGCAACTACCAAGTAGTAAGCAAGTTTCTCCATAGGCGAATACCTTGTCTCTACATCCAGTAATATTTTACTTACATAGTAAATGGGAAACTGAGCTCTACCTTATTCTCGCATTAGAGTCGCACTGAGGGTGTATTGGGATACTCCTAAATAAACGATTAAGTTTTACCTTCTTTTGGCTTCGACAAAAGAAGAGCTCATCCAAGATACTGTTCAGGCTGTTGGAAGGCAATTTCATATTGCTACATCCATTCAAACCTTTTTATCTTTTTTAGGATGTCGAAAAAAGGGATACACTTATTCGTTACTTTAGAGATAAACCTACTTAGCGCTGCGACTTGGCCATTCAAGCTTCGGACATCTTTAGGCCTAATGGAGGATCTGATGTCAATAAGAGCTCTGATCTTTTCAAGATTTGCCTCAATCCCCCTGCTATTCATCATGAAACTGAGAAACTTTCTGGAAGTGATCCTGAATGCACATTTATGTGGGTTCAGCTTCATTCGGTACTTTCTTAGGATTTGAAACATTTCCCCTAGGTTGTGAACATGGTTGGCAACTTGCTCAGACTTCACTAACATGTTATCCATGCATACCTGCATCTTTTTCCTAATTTGATCTTTGAACATCATGTTCACCAATCACTAATAAGTTACCCCTGCATTCTTTAGTCCAAAGGGCATTACTTTGTAATAGGACAATCTATGGTCGGTGATGAATGAGGTGTGCTCTTCGTCCTGTGGGGCTATGGGAATCTAGTATATCTCGAGTAAGTATCTATGAAGCTTAGGTGTTCGTGTCCTACCGTTGCATCCATAAACTGATCAATCCTCAACAGAGGGAAGCTATTCTTTGGGCATGCCTTATTAAGGTTAGTGAAGTCAATGCAAGTTCTCTACTTCCCATTTTTCTTATTTACAAGAACAAGGTTGGCTACTCAAGTGGGATAGTGTGCTTTCCAAATAAATTTATTTGCTAAGAACTTATCCACCTCCTTCTCTAATGCCTCGTACCGTTCGGCAGTCATTGGCCTTTGCTTCTGGCAAACTAGCTTATGGCAAGGATCAACATTTAATCTATGAGACATGACCTTTGGGTCGATCCTAGCCATGTCTTCATGGTTCCAGGCAAAGACATCAAGATTTCCTTTGAGAAACTCTGTTAGCTCTATCTTCGAGCCTGGTGAAAGACTCTTTCCTAATTTGAGGCATCTTTCGACGTCTGCTTCATTGACTTAAACCTTCTCGAGTTCTTCTATTAGACCCTTCATCCTTTCAACATCCACTTCACGAGGGTTTAAGTTGTAACTTACGCCAGTCGAGCTCGTGGGTCGTGGATCTCTTCTAGAGACCACATTAATCTCCTTCCCCTTTCCCCCATTTGAACTGCATCTTTATAGCATCATTGGCCACTTCTTGCTCTCTTCATACATATCCAACTCCATTTAGGGTTGGAGACTTGATTATAAGCATTTTGGGTGATATGACTATGTCTAGGTCATTCATCACTGGTTGCCCCAACACCATATTATACACTAATGGAGAGTCAATGATCAGAAAGTTAGCCAAGGTGGTGGCTTGATAGCCTGAATCTCCAAGGGTTAGAGGGAGCTTGATTTACCCTGTCAGGACTACTACATTTCTTATGAAGCCAAAAAGAGATTCTAGGGAAAGCTTAAGCTGGTTAGGGATTATGCCTATCTGGTTAAAGTGCTGTAGGCACATCACATTTACTGAGTTGCTTGTGTTCACCATAATTCTCTGCACCTTAGCATTGTTAATTCTGGCTCGAATGACCACATTGTGCAGAGAATGTACTCCCCGAGCATCTTCGCTACTAAAAGTGATGTAACCAGAGCTTGTTCTGGCTTTCTTTGCTGGACCCCTAGCTTCATCACACCTTGCAAGTAGGACATGTCTTGCCTCCCACACATACAGCTCATGATACCTTTTTAAAGCTCTAGCAATATAGGGTCCACTGTGAATGGTGAATATGGTCCTCATTGATCCTAGGCTAGTTGGTGAAGCCGTGGAGGTCACTATCCCAAGGGCCACACCACGTAATCCCTTAAATGACCTCTCTTAATAAGGCCCTTGATAGCATCTTTAAGTGACTAGTAATCTGAAGTATTGTGCCCGACCTCCTTATGATAGGCACAAAATTTATTCCTATTTCTTCGCTCAAGAGGAACTTTTAAGGGCTTGGGCCTCCCAAAATCCTTGTTGTCCCTCTCTGTTATGAAAAATCTTTTTGGGGTGTCTGATAGGATGATGTACTCTTGTAGTGACCCTGGCATAATGGTCACTCACCCCTAATCTTCTTTGCGACCTAGCCATCGAAACCCCCTTTTGACCGCCTCTATTGCTCTTGCCATTATTCCTTTTCTTGCCTAACTAGAGCCACCTGCCTCATCTTTCTAATTAGGCTTCTTTGTGCTGAAAGTCTCTTCCCACCTTATTTCTTTAGCGGCTCAATCGTAAAATTCACCCAAGTCTTTTACTGGAAACTTGTATATGCTCTCATAGAGCTTGCTATCCTTACGGAGCCTAGCTGAAATGGGTATAAGGATGCTCTCATCTGAAGGGTTCTTGACATTGTAGACTTCACATCTAAATTGAGTAATGTAATCCTTCAGTGATTCATCTCTTCATTGAAAGAACATTGTAAGGTGGCAGAACAATGCGAGCTGCCTTTTCAATGCCTTATATTGGTTAAGGAATTTTGCTTGGCATTCATCCTAGCTATGAATGTTGTGGGTAGGAAGACTCTTGAGCCACGTCTTCGGTATTTCCCTAAGTATCATAGGGAAAACATGGCATTTGACCAGTAGGTTTGAAGTTTGGAGGTCCATTTGGACATTAAACATGTCCAAATGGTAGTAAGGGTTGGTATCCCTATTGTATGGTGGGATATTAGGGACTTTGAATCTCTAAGGAAGATGAAGATGTTCTGTTTCAATCTCTCAGGTGAATGGCATCCTTCCTCGTAACTACCTTCGCTGTTTTGAGCCTTAGGTCTTTTTTCTAGCTGTTTCATCCTCTAGAGCAGCTCATCGATCACTGGGTCCTAAGTCTCGGACCATTGGTTAGTGATGCGATGGCTTTTATCATCTTTTTCATCGTGGGAGTGGTGATCTGAGGTTTTATACTTTTTGTTGTGCCTTTGACTTGATGAGTGATGATTTAATCTGTGCCCTCGATTTGTCCCGCTTAAGCTTCTTTCCTGTTGTGAGCTTTGAGGTCACTAATCATCTTCTTTATCATCTTCATAGAGTCGATGAACTTTTGATCTCAGCCGTGAGTTGGATGAGTGGACAGAACCATCCCGTCTATGCTCTTCTTTAACAACCTTCTCTTGCTGGGCCTCGAGCTACTGAGGTCCCGCTCCGGGCGCAGCAACTTCAACTTACCTTTGTGTGCGCTAGGATTGTGCCTGAGCCAATGGTCTTACAGTGTTTTCAAGTGTTTCCTAACACTGGAACCATGCTTGAGCTCCATTGGTGTTGAAGACAACAGGTTGATGGGGAGTGAAAGATGCCATACCAATGGCAGCATCTATTGTTGGAGCGGTAGAAGTGCTTGTTGTAGGGAAGACTGAGCTGCCGGCTGGTAATGTTTCTTTTTGTTATTGTACGTGACCATCAAGTTAGCCAGTGACAGTGCTAGAGCTTCTAGTGGTTCTTCCTCTCGCCATTGCAGTTAGACAGTAAACTAAAGAAAGAGAGAGAACACAGTTGGGGGCCCTCCTTCTAGCACCAAAATGTTGATGGTAAAATTTGATTTAGTGAACCTAAATCTTAGTTAACCCAAACAGTTCTTCAACACCCTAAACTGCAAGCTAATAACATAAGTTTTAACAGGAAAGAGAGTGAGAAGGAGGAAAAACAATAGACACAAAAGCCTTTTATCATGGTTCAGCTAAAGTTAGTATGGCCCCTACATCCACGGTGATTTGTATTTTCTATAATATAATAGTTTCTCTATTTAGTTGAGCAGAGTTACAATATCAATGCTCTCTCACTATATAAGTGCTCTTTCATTGATTCAGCAGAGTGTTTGCATGTAATTTCTTACTTCTTTTGTTACAATGATCTCCCTCTCCTATTTATAAAAGTAGGAAGGGTTACAAGTGTGATTTGATAAATAACAAGGCTATCATTTTTGTCGTTGCAGGCAATTAATGCTTGGCGTCAGGCAATAAATGCCGAGCAAATCATTGTCAAATTATTGGGGGCTGACCTGTCAGTTGGGAATTGATAAATGAGTAAAATACCTATAATTATGCTAATTATCACCTCTTAATTGATTGTTAATTTGTGATTTTTGTTGTACTTTTTGTCATAATTTAGTTAGTTTGTTCTTGGTACTGCTATAGTCTATATTTGTCTTTTCAGGTTAGCAAAAGAGGCTTTAAAAGGAGATGAAAAGCTAAACTCTGAGCACATTTGGATCAAGAAGAAGCTAAGGAAGAAGATGTAAAGAGTTCAAGTCAATTTTGCAAAGGAGTTGAAAGAAATCATGAAGCCAGTGCCAAACACAGCTTGGTCGTGTCCTGAAGTATGGTCGTGTTTGGTGCAATAGCCAACAACCTTTTAGAAGCCATCCAGCCTGCCCGTGTCCTGGAACATAACTGTGTTCCAAGTCTGAAAACTGCTATATAAGGACGTCCTCCAAGCAGCCTGAAGATATAATTAGCATTCATTAGTTTCTCTTAATTAGGATTACTAGAGCTCGAGTTTTCTTGCTTTCCTAAGAGTCTTCTGAGTTTAATTTAGGATTCTTTCTTTTCTTGATGTTCTTTCAAGAATTCTAGTTTTCTTTCATTATAATTTCTTCTTTCAATTCATCTTTTCTTCCTTTTTTATTTCTTTATTTGTTTTGAACATTATGCTTTC
>JANHAO010016048.1:0-14675 GCA_026873985.1 Saraca asoca | reverse complement strand
TGTCCAGTTTATCTTCATTCTTCTCAATTTTACTTTAGTTGTGAATCTGCTTGGTACCATAATTTTCCCAACAGTTACCCAACAGATTTTAATTTAAACAAAAACCTGTAACAGATCGCAAAAAGCAGAGGCCCAAAACAACATTGTAAAGGAGAGAGAGAGAGAGAGAGAGAGAGAGAGAGAGAGAGAGAGAGAGAGAGTAATAATAAAGTAATTAACAATAAATTGATTAACGGCATTTAACGAAACAGACCCAAATGAAAACATAACTCATACCATAAAGGAATTCAATTCCTTGAACCCTATAGTCTCATATCTACACTTTGATAAATAACTTTAATTGTTCAAGACAGTTTTTAAAAGACAAAAAAACTTAGTATTGTCAAAATTTTCTTAGAATTATCTCAACTATACATATTCAATCGTGATAAATTTTCTAATTTTGAAGATAAAACAACAGAATAACATCTCAGCCAAATAAAACATTATATTAATTTTACTCATATATAGCCTTAGAACATGATTAACCGCTCTAATATCACTATTAAAATTTATAGATTCAGACATGAATAAAATATAGATCTAATTACATTTTGTAGTATATATATTTATAAACAATTCTCAATTATCAATAAACGTATAATTAAATAATATATCTGAATGTGAATCTTATTTCAATGATTCTCCTAAAAGAAAGAAAGCAATAAAAGATAGAGAGAGAAAGTACACAAATCTCATCCCCTCATATGTTGTAAATGCCTATGATCTAAATGAGGCAAACATAGGAACTTAAAAGGTGAGACTTGGGACCTCCTCTTAGTGGATCACATTAGGTCAACAGCTTATCATAGAAGACCTAGGAATAAAGCCCACAAAGCCAAGTATTTATACATGCGTAAGTGTCATAATAATGTCCAATAACAATAAGACCACCATTTGGGGTTAACAAAAACACTCTACATCATTTGACATTAAATAATCCAAGTCCATAATTAATTACTACTTCTACTAGTCTGTACTAAAATGCTTTCGTACGTTACATTTAGCTCAATCAACTAGAAACATTAAAACAAAACCATAAAAAAGAAACAAAAGAGTAAAGCTTATGTTACATATCAAAGTGATAACCTAAATACAAAAAATATACTATCATTGTTATTTAATTCATTGATAATCATTAGTTTGTTCATAGTATAATCAAATATATTTTTAAACATAATATTTTGTTGTTGTAATTTATAATCATTGATTTACTCATATTATATACTTGTAAATGTAATATTAACATTATTTAATATGGGTAGATTACTTTTTTAAAAAAATTTGTAGAGAGATTATGATACTTTAAATCTTGCATTATTTGATCATATTTTATTTTACGTTTAAATAAAAGTTTAAAATTATTTAAAGTAATATTATATTGTTGCAATCTATATTAGGAGAAAATCAATGAAATATACCTTTTTTATAGTATAATCATTGATTTGCTCATATTGTGGTCAAATATATATTTAAACATAATATTTTGTTGTTGTAATTTATAATTATTGATTGGCTCATATTACATATTTTTAAATGTAATATTAACATTATTTGATGGGGGTTATACATTATACCCTCATAAACTATGCTTCTAAATCAATTTACTCCATCAACTTTAAAACTCGACACTATAAACCTTGAAGTTTTGAATTAATTGATTCTATCATCTTTACTATTATTTCTTATAGAAATTTATTTTACCTAAATCACATTATCTTTTACAATTGAATAAACTAGGAATTTAAGAGACAAAATGGAGTTCACAATCTTTCATACCAAAAGAACTTTAGACATTACGAGGGAAATTCAAACCATAAGCCAGTGCCGATAAGGAAAGATTAATTAACCATGGCTATTTCTCTTGTTCTTCAAGCAAATACCTACAAGCAAGGTAAAAAAACCAATTGCACCAGAAAACTGAACAAACTCATCAAGAACATTGAGGGAACACTATGACATCTAATAATATTCATAACTCTATATAGGCTGGTGAACATGCATATTCTCATAAACATTCTGGATTAGTGATGGGTGCTAAAATCGTCAAAATTTAATATATTGAATTACTCTAATTTTGTAGGAGGGTGAGACTAGGTCAAGCCCTAGGAATTGGATGATTAATGTAAGTGTTAAATGGAGAAGGGGGTCTTGATATCTATGATAGAATTTAAAGATAGAATTTCAAGGACAACATAATAATCAAATAGAATTAGAAAAAAAGGAATTCAAATGGGAAAACTTCAATCCAAGAGAAATTCAAGCATTAAATTCTCATATTGATCCTTGACACAAAATGTATTATCCTCTCTTTGATTACTTAGCCAATAATTAATTTAAGCCCAATATCTAAATTAAATTCATATCATTCTTTCCTAATTTTAATAATTCAAGCCCAACACCTGAATTAAATCTTAGTGCTAATCTAATTCGAGCCCAGTACCCCAATCAAATTAACAATAGCATTAAGAAGATGAAGAGGTTAAAATTGGATAACAATCATACACTAGCATATAATCATTAAATCCATCCTATATTTCCTTTAGGTATTGAACTATCATACCCCTATGCATAACCATTAACACCTAAATGTTACTTTGCTAAACCATCATAACAATTACAGATTATGAAGTTTAAGCTAGTAGATAATCACAATAGACAATTGGCTAACGAGCCCTACTAGCTAATCTTCATGTGCAATTAAAATAGAGAAACAATAGATAACAAAATTGGGAATAAGTCAGCAATACAAATTAGGTCTCAGAATCACAATTGAATTGAAGCAAAATTTCCCTTGAATTGAAGAAGAGTTCAACTACTCATTATAAGAGAATTAAAAACAAAAATAAAAGAAAAGACATGACCTGAAAGGGGCTAGTATTCTTGCCCTATGAGAGCTCTTCCCTTTTTAAAAGTTTATAGAAAAATAATAGAATGAAAGAATGAATCTCTAGATACTTCGGCTAGGTTTTTCTATAAGCTCTCTCTTCTCTACCTGGGCTATTGAATCGGGTTAGATAAGAGCACAATTTTATTAGCCTAGGAAATCCTAGCTACACTTTTTCTTCAGTTTTGATGATTGAAAAATAATTTCATTGAAAAACACTTTAGTTGATATCATAAATTAATCATATATTTGAGTATTTATCTATTCTATAGGATTCAAAGTTGATCAAAACTTAGTCAAAAGATCAACATTAGTATTAAGTTTTTATGTGATTTCTTAGGATCTTTTGTAAATGAAATCTTATTCAAATTGCTCAATTATATTTTCTAAAACAACTTACAATGAGGTAAAATCAATCACTTAAAATGAGTTTTAACTTAGAAGTTTTCAATTAAACATTTTACATGTTCCTTCACAATTTAAACTTTTATAAAAATAATTTTGCACTGTGTGAATTAATTCATTACTAGAAAACTTGTGAAATGAACTTGAATCAATTCACCAATTGATTCATGAAGAAAACTTTTCTTACCGAAGGTCTAAAACTTTTCTAAATTGTTTCTATAATCAATTCGAGATCTAATTTCAAAACACTACAAATCAATTCATCAATTGGTTTGGCGATAAATTTTCACATGATCTAAATCGATTAGTTAGTTATGAGTTTGTTACAGCTACTACAAATTGATTCACAAGTTGATTTAAAGGCTAAAAATCAATTATTTTTTAACTCAACTATAAATAGACCAAACCCTATTTTTAAACATATACTTTTTATAACTCAGTGCAATAAAAACAAAGAAAAATGTGGAGCTTACACCTGATATTCATTACCACACCTAGTTTGAATGATTTAATTAATTCTTGAGCAATTTGAAGGAGATTTTTACTTAGCTAATTAAGATCTACATCTCAATTTTATAGT
This sequence comes from Saraca asoca, assembly GCA_026873985.1. Classification (NCBI taxonomy): domain Eukaryota; kingdom Viridiplantae; phylum Streptophyta; class Magnoliopsida; order Fabales; family Fabaceae; genus Saraca; species Saraca asoca. Next base: position 10,764 of record JANHAO010016048.1, on the reverse strand, counting down.
ATTGTATTTCTAAACTCTGTCTTGGTTATTCTTTAGATTTCTAGGGTTAGGAATCTGGATATAAAGGAAGAGGTTGATCTTCCCTTTGCATCCTTCTAAAATTGTGAAGTTGATTGCAATTTGTAGTAGGCATATTAAATTCTTGTTAGATTTTCAAAGTTGTGAGGTTGATCATAGTTAGTTGGAGATTTAGAATTTTTGTATCATAAATATTACAAGAGCCTATTGAAATTCTTGTTGTAAAGTTGGTTTATAGGAGATTTCTCAAATTCGTATGCTTATTAATAAAAGCGATCATACAGTTGAGTATTGATCTAGTGGAGTAGACTTAGATTGTGATTTCAATTTAAGTTGAACCACTTAAAAAAGTCTGTGTCTTAATTCTTTAATTATTGCATTTATATTCTTGCATAGTTACAAGTTTTGTAATTCTAATTACTGCATAAATTCTATCTTGAATCTTCATTATACTAAATTCTATATAATTTTGGTTTCTGCATAAACTCTATTACATAAATTCTATCATACTACAATCTAATATAGTTTTACATTATTTCTATAATCTGAATTTCTGTTATTTCATTTAATTGATAGATTAATTATTAACCATATAATCTGATACAAGAAAGTCTTTTGTTGCGCAAACTATGCATATTATACATTTACTTGAAAATTAAAGTTAACAATTGTATTTCAATTGACTTAGTTGTTAAATTTATTTAGATTAATAAAGACTATAGTTGTTAAATTTATTTAGATTAATAAAGACTATAAAATTCCTCAACAGGAATAAGGGAAAGATCTTAGTTATTATCTCTACTTCTGGGACCAACAAATTGGACCTTGATGTTTTTATAAGAATTGCAACTCTATTTCTTAGCAATCCAAGGGCCTAGGCCTTGCTCGAAATGTAGGTTTTAACCTAACTTATGAGTTAAAACCCATAATAGGCTTTATAGAGCAAACCAATCTGTAATGGATTCTACGTTTCACCTTCACAACCCTGTAATTCCTTCAAAATGACATCATTTCACTCTGAGCCCTTCATAAAAGTTGTAGATGTGAATTTTAGCTATCCAATGGGTTTATGTTTGTACCATTTGAAGGACAAGGGCTATAGATATGACAAAAATACTATAACTAGCTTAGGATCAATGGGTTAGCACTCTATTTCGACTTTTGGGATAATTTCTGCCCACTAAATGTCCAGATTAGTGATGAGCCTAATTTATTCACATTTTATACCCCTTTTACACTTAGTATTTTATTATGTTTATGTGCTAAATTGAAAACTTGTAATTGGTTTCTTGATTTAGTCAGTTTTGGAACTTAATTTGATTGATTTTGTAGTTTGACACTATTTAAGATTTTAGGTATATCATGAGTTCTAAAGTTTGGTTTGGGTGATTCTTATGTCTTTCAAAAGACAAGATGAAGCTTTATAAATGTCATGACAGGTTTGAAGCCTAATTCAACAATTTAGAGGGCCAAATTCAACCCAAAAGATGAAATAGTGTTAACTAGCTTACCTAGAATTAGTCTCGGTATTTTAACCATATATGGAGATCCATACCTTGTTTTGGTGTAAAATTAAGTCCATTGGATAGCTAAGATCCATCTTTACAACATTCATGAAGGGTTTATAGTCAAAAAGTGTTGTTTTGATTAAGTTTCAGGATTGTGAATCCAAGTGACAGGCTTGTTATGGGTTGGTTTGCTCCACAAAGCTATTTCAGTTTTTAGCCTATAAATTAAGCTAGGAATCAAGTTTTAAGCAATGTCAAAGCCATTGGGTTGCTAAGATATAGGGCTATAACTTCTATGGAGAGACTCAAGTCCAATTGCACCTCCATCTACCCTAATCAGTAGCCAAAATGAAAGGAGATGAAAAGAGTATAAAAACATGAAATTAGTAGTCATTTGAGAGCCTTTCATTTTTATCTCACTTTTGCAATACAGGAGGAGCTCTCCCAAAGAAAGAACACCAATCCCTTTCAGGTCTTCTCTTTCCTTTTGTTTTCATTTTTATTTCTTTTGTAATCTATAGTTAATCTTTTCTTTCAATCTAAGGGAAATTCTACTTTGATTCTCTTGTTGATTGTGAAACTTGTTTTTATAGTTGATTTATTCCCAATTTGATTTCCATGTTTCTCTAATTTAATTCCATTAACTACTCTAGATGACCTATTAATATGGCCACTAAATTGATTGTCTATTGTAATTTACTACTAGCTAGACTTTTGTAATCAAAGTTGTTTATGAGTGTTTAGCTTGATTAGCAATAGGACTTTTTATTATATGCTAGTGCAGGCCAGTTATCTAAGAGAAATTTAGGGTGATCAATAAATTTGCTAGGGTGGTGAGTTTGTTAATCAATCTTGATTTTTTTCTAACTCTTAGTGCAATTGTTAAATTAGTTGGGGTGTTGGGCTTTAATCAGTTTAGTAATAAAGGTTCATTCAAGTGTTGGGCTTGGTTAATGAAATTAGAGGGAAATCAACAAGAATTAGTTTAGGTGCTTGGCCTAACTTAATTTTTAGCTAAATAGTCAAATAAAGAATGAAACTTCTGAGTCTATGATCATTCACTAGATTGAATGTAAGAATCTCTTAGATTGATGCTTTTCCATTAGATTTCCCTTTTTACTTTTGATTCTCTTGTTTATGTTATTGTAGTTGTTTAAATTTCTGATTCTAAGTAGATATTCATTCAACCTTCCTTGCCTTAACTATTAATATATTGAATTAATCTCTAGTCTTTGTGGTTCAACCTATACTTACCCTTGCTATAAGCTAACGTAGTTCAATATTTTATTTTTGTCAATCTTGACATCCATCAACTAGACTTGAAACTCTTAATAAAAATTGTAGGCCTTTCTCTTAGCTTTCCAATGATATAATAATGAATCCAATCAGAGGTCTAGAACTTTAGATACAATCAAAAGTTTGAAATAATGCTAAATTACCAAATTAATTCAAATTAGTCCTAAGTCATGAAACTAATCACAAGTACTTTAATTTACACATAATCATAATAAAAGACTACATGTAGAAGAGGTATAAAATATATAAATATTGCACTTATCAAATTTCCCCATACTTAGCTCTGACACGTCCATGAGCAAAATAAAAAACTTAACTTAAAACAAAACCCAAGCACTAACTCTTCAACAATGATAAGATTGCAAAACCATAAGCAAGAAAACAATAAAAATTCTTAGGAGACAACACATCATGAAGCAACACTTTCGACAACTCAAAATCAATCAGCATAGTGATTTCATTCAACCAAATCAAATTGGTAAACCTTTATAAGATAAGCTCTCTAACTCTTTTAGTGTTTAAGAGAAGTATCTTACTTAAATTCATTCCATGAAAATACACTATCATAAGCTTGCTTATCATCTAATCTCCACTACCCAAATCACATGCATAACACAAGTCAAAAGAACTTTTCAAGGGTTGTAATAAGGTTAAGGGAAAGGTAAGGAATGATATGGATGAGAAAGTGCAAAACCAAAAAGACTAATTGAGCACTGGGATATAGATTGAAACAAACAAACAAAGCAATTATAACTAGAATCTAACATCACAAATTTCAGCATTGATCAACTTCTTTTTTTCTCTTTGCCTTTTCCTTTTCTTTTCTTTTTCACTCACTTTTTCTACCCTTTTTCCCTTTTTCTTTTCTTTTGTTTTGTTTTAAGCTCTTTCTTTTTGAACTTTTTTTTGTTTTCTTTTTTTTCTCTTTTTTCTTTCTTTCATTTATTTCTTTTTTTTCATTTTTCTTAACCATTTTAATGATCATATCTACCTTTTTATCAAACAATTAGCACACCCTCCATACTTGTTCAAATCCACTAATGAATCAACTGCTCTACTAATCCTTACTATTATGTAAAAATATTAAAGGCTTGGGTTTGTTAATGGGCTACACAACAAGAAAAAAGGGTTTAATTAGGCTTAAAGCAGCTCATTAATGGTAAATTGCAAGATTGGCTCATGGGGTAAAAGTGGCTCAATCAAAGATTCCTTAATCATATTCATGCATGCATGTACTGATGTAATCTCAAAAAGACTTAAAGCAAGTTTTAAAGAAATAAATTCATGGAAGAATATCATATACAAGAAAAAAGAAGAACCTGATATACATGTTCAATTCATAGGCTCAAAACCTCACAGGCTAAATGTCTACCAAATTTAATATACCAACATTCTAAAATTCATTTCCAAACTAATCAATTTCAAGATTCAAGATACAAGATAGTTTATTCAATCATGCTTTGCAATCTTCAAATTGTATTTATTCCTACTTATGATAGAAGCAAACTTAACATCATTGAAAAGCACCTAAATGAATAAAATAAACACAATTTAAAAAACAAATCACAAGCACAACAATCCTAATTCTTGAAATTCAAAAAGCAACATAAAGTATCCCCCCACAATTAAATTTAAGATGGTTCTTAATGTAAAACAAAAAATCATCAATAAATCATGGACATATAAAATAAAAAAGATAAGGAAATAGGGCAAATAGCTTGGGTTGCCTCTCAAGAAGCATCTTTATTAATGTTGCTAGCCTGACGGGGCATTTCTTTTTCTCAACTAGGATCATCTAAATAAACTACTTTCCTAGCTAAACTTCCTCTTCTATATGCTCTTAAAAACCTTCAAAAACTAGTTTGAGCCTATGCCTATCAACCTTGAACACCTTGTTAGCTACTAAGCTTTTAATCTCAGCTGCACCATAAGGAAACACATTAGTAACAACAAACTACACCATAAGGAAACACATTAGTAACAACAAAGGGTCCAATCTAACTTACCAAGGATCAACTGAAGTCTTGAATTGCAAACTAGAACTTTTTGTCCGACTAGGAATTGCTTCCTAATAATCATCTTATTATGAAACATCTTGATCTTTTTCTTGTATATGCATGAGTTTTCATAAGCTTCAAGCTGAATTTCCTCTAATTCTTGCAATTGCAACTTCCTTTGTTCACTAACTTCATCCATATCCATATTGCAATTCCTCACCACCTAAAAAGCCTTATTTTATAACTCTGTAGAAAGGTGACATGCTTTGCCAAAAATCAGCTTGTAAGGAGATATCCTAATAGGCATTTTGTATATTGTTCTATAAGCCCATAATGCATGATCAAGTCTAAGGCTCTAATCCTTCCTACTTGGCTTCATTATTTTCTCTAAGATGGTCTTGATCTTTTTGTTAGATATTTCAACTTGTCCATTTGTTTGAAGGTGCTAAGGTGTAGATGTTTTGTGAAAAACTCAATATTTTCTCAATAATGCCTTAACTACTTGATTAGAAAAATGGGTTCTTTAATCATTAACCAAAGCTATTGGAATTCAAAACTTGCTAAAAATGTTACTCTTGATAAAATCTACAACAATCTTGGAATCAATAGTTTTGGTGGTTTTTACTTCCACCCACTTTGATACATAATCAACTACAATCAAGATATGAAGAAAATCGCAAGATGAAGGGAATGGACCCATGAAATCAATACCCCATATATCAAAAATCTCACAAACAAGAATAGGGGTTTGCATCATTTCATTCCTATGAGTTGAATTACCCACTCTTTGACACTACTCACAACTTATGCACTACACATTAGAATTGTGAAATAGAGTAGGCCAATAAAAACCATAGTCTAACACTTTCTTGGCTATTCTCTTAGGCTTTGCCTTCTAAGCTTGCCAATTAGGCTATATGATAAAAAAAATTCCTTACTTATTTGGGGAACAAAATAGGAAGAACTTTAAAGGTGGATGTTACAACAAAATTTGGTCTATGATGATTGCATAAAAATTGAGCAGATTTCATAAAAATAAGATAATGAAGAGAAGGAAATCTAGAGGTCAAAATAGAGATATATGATCAAATAAATTAGGATTGTATTTTGAGATATTACAAGATAATGATTTGGCTATTAATGATTTTGAAATTAATCAAGAGGATGTTATGGAAATCAATTATATGATTAATAAGGAGGATGATAGTGAGGCCCGGTTAATCATAGTGTGCTAAACTAGACTTTTTCTAAAAATATTAAACTAGTCAAACTTTGAGTTAGGATCATCTCATTGCTTCTCAAAATGTGACCTCCTCACATGCATGGCCAATATGGCCATAAGCCAAAAGATCTACCCCAACTAATATAATGTCTTCTTTTTTTATTAATGTTTTATCTTAGAAAACTTCTTATGTTTTTTCCAACCAGGAGAATGAAAATCCAAACACTCAGCTTACCTATGTTTCCCAACCCCATCTTTGAACACTAAGGTTCTACATATCCCAATTAGCCATCCCATGATGTCTTAAACACCTGAAACCCTTTTGAACCCTGAACCCTAGATGACTTGGCCTATAATGTTGATAATGAGGGATGAATGGCTTTTGTTCATGATAATGCTAATGAAATGTATATGGGTGAAGATCAAAATTCGATGAATGAAGACATGGAGGCCCTATAAGTTGATCCATATCACTACCTTATTAATAGAAACCACCTTAGGATCAAAATCAAGATCCCATTAACAAATTGTTAAGTAATGGTCATATAATAACCAAGGACCTCTAGTTAAAATGTATTCATAATCAGAATAAGTAGTGAATTTAACCAAATAATAGTCATAAGGGAGATCAATTATATCAAGGATGCCATTTTTAGCCCATAACTAAATCAACCTTGATTTTCAAAGCCTTAAAACCAATCCTTCTTCCATGTAACTTGATAATTAGAGTTTTGCACCATGATTTACTCATTCATTTCTCCTCATCTTCTAGTAACATAAAAATAAGGCATAGACATACGTCATCCATCTCTTTTACAATCTTAAAGCCAATAAAGTCTTCTTCAACTTTATTGTCTTCTAAACACTTAGTTTTAGAGCCATTCCCATTATCCTAATCATGATCATCCCCTCCCACTAGCATCTCCTTATATGATCCTAGTAGTAGATCATCTTAGTTGGTTGATAAAAAAAGATCTATTGCCAATGCTAGTCTCTTTTCTTAAAGAGTAGCTTTTCAAGCTATAAGATAATGTTCCTTAGTATGTTGATTTGGTGAATTACTTAGTTGCTTGGACTTTACCTAATGACTTTAGTAACTAAGAAGGATAAGCTAAATCGTGATGATAAATGCTAAGGTTGAAAAATTCTAGTTTGGTTTGGTTTCTCTCATATTGAGTTAGAAGAGTTTGGAGCACAAGCAAGAGTAAGGAAGCAATGTAAGTGCTGCATGAGCTAGGACTGCCCCTTACTTGTGTCATCCACTCATAGTGGATAAGCTGCACGGTTAGCGCAACCCTTTTAGTCCAAGGAGTCTACACTTCTTAATCTAATGCTCCCTCCTTATGTCCAAAAGGTCTAAACACTTTTTTTATGAGCCCATACTTATAAACTCTCTTTTGCAATCATTTTCAAATTGTCTTAATTAATGTAAAAAAAATTTCTAAGTAAGGAACCATTCCTCCACTCTAGATCTTCTTAAATGTTAATATATATGTTCTCCGACATTTAAATATCAACAATGGAAATTTTCTGCTATTTAATAATTTTAATCTCGATTAGAATTATTAAATCTTGGATTAATTAACACTTGTAATCATATTAGAACTTTTAATTGATCATTTCAAATTTCTAAGATATTTATCCAATTCAACTCTTGAATTCATAACATTTTGTATTCTAACCTTTCCTTTGACTTTGGATCAAAAAGATTTTGTTATGTGTTAAGTTTCCATGCATATTGGTAATGAATTTGTTTACAAGCTCAATTGAATTAAAACTCTTTTTTAATTCAAACACTATTTCTCCAAATTGCTCAAGCAAATTCATAGATCAAGATTGGCTTCTAGCAAACCATCATGACCACCTAAATGATAAGAATAGATTTGTAAAAATCAAAACTTGTCATGACAAAGTGTTAGTGTGTAATTCAATCTCTTCATCTCTTAATATTCAGGGTATGGTTCAAGTGTTAAACCTATTAAAGTCTAATCTAAAGTGTATGTTTGACCATGTGTTATCTTACAATCATTCATACATAATATGTATCATAAATTGATTATACATAAAAAAAACTCCTTTTATATATCAATCAATACATAGACCTATGCTTTTAATCATAATATAAGTGTTAAAACATTTTTTGAATATCATTCCTTGCTACCAAGGAGGATGAATTTCATCTTGATCAATCATTACCTTCATGTACTTTGAGGTGCACCTAAAATTATTTGTATCTACTCTTTAAAAGTGCAAGCATAAAATAAAATGAAAGTACACGACTCCATAAATAAGATATTGTGTTGATCTCAAGTATAAGGATCATTTACATCACTTTTCACATGAAAAGTCCATTGACATATGGTAACATGCCATATGGTTTTTCATGGTGGATCAATCTAGATATATGTTTCATAACATATATCCATATGTTTTTCTAGATACTACCATATCTAATAGTGTATGAGATCACTACATTCTTCCAAAAAATGTGACATAACATATGTTGGTTTACTCATGAATAATTGATATCTTGTTTTCTTAATAATTCCATAATGAGGGATATTTAGAAATTATAATTATATGTACAATTATCTCATAATTACAATCCTCATTGTAATTTATTTGTACATAATTATATTTTTAAGGACTTTATCCAAGATAGCATATATATCAATCATACACATATTTAAGACTAAATTAATAAAGAGGCTAAAACATAATGTTTTATTAAATATGTTAATATATATAGTATTCATGTCATTACAACAATTATCTCTAAGGCATCATATACTAACAATTTTCCACTTGACCTAAAGCCAATCACCCTTGTATCTAATACTGACTTTTGTAAATGACATTCTAGCTTCTACTAGGATAAAGCTTTAATAAGAGGATTAACTATATTGTCATCTATGATAATCCGTTCTATTCTTATTTCATTGCACTTTATGATCTCTTAAAGCAAATGGTAATGGCTTATGACATGCTTGGATTTTTTATGAGTCCTTGGTTCCTTAGCTTGTGTTATGGCTTCATTATTATCATAATAGAGTTTTATTGCATTAACAATATCAGGAACCACCCTTTGTTTAGTGATGAACTTCTTTATCGAAACAACTTCCTTTGCTACTTCTAAAGTAGCAATATACTCAACTTCGATTGTAGAATCTGTTATGGTATCTTGCTTAGAATTTTTTCAACACACCATACCTCCATTAAGAATGAATTCAAACCCTAACTGTGATTTGTAATCATCCTAATTTGATTGAAAGCATACATCTATGAAACCTCTAATTCTCAAATCAGGGTTTCTTCCATATATCAAGGGCATATCCTCAGTTCTTTTCAAGTACTTAAGGATGGTTTTGTTGTACTCCAGTGATTTTCACTAAGATTATCCTAACATCTACTAGTCACACTTAATGCATAAAAGATATCTAGCCGTATACATAGCATGACCTACATGATTGATCCTGTTGCAAATGCATAGGGAATCTCATTCATATGTTTCTATTCATTTTCTATCTTAGGACACTGCTTACTAGATAAGTGAACACCATGAGACATGGATAAGAACCTCTTCTCAGACCCATCCATGCTAAACCTTTTGAGCATTTTGTTTATGCACATGGATTGCGAAAAGACAAGCAACCTTTTAGATCAATCTCTATAGATCTTTATACCTAGAATGGAGCTTGCTTGTTCCAAGTCATTCATGGAGAATGTCTTGGATAACCATAACTTAATAGATTGTAACATAGGAATGTCATTTCCTCTAAGCAGCATGTGATCTACATACAACAATAGGAACACAAGCTCACTCCCACTAACCTTTTTGTATACGTATGGTTTATCAACGTTCATGATAAACTCAAATAATTTGATTGCTTCATCAAAATGGATGTTCTAACTCCGTGAAGCTTACTTCAGTCCATAAATGGACTTCTTTAGCTTACATACCTTGTGAGGTTCGATCCTAGACACAAAACTCTCTGGTTGTATCATATATACATCCTCTTTTAGGTTTCTATTAAGGAAAGATATTTTAACATCCATCTGCCAAATCTCACAGTCATGATATGCAACTATCGCAAGAAAAAGCTAATGGCCTTCAACATGGCAACTAGCGAAAAGTTTTTCTCATAGTTAACTCCTTGAACTTGTCTATAATCTTTTGCCACTAACTTGGCCTTATAGGTTTGTATCTTGCCATTTGTATCCACCTTTCTCTTAAATATAGACTTGCACTTAATGGGTTTTATTCCTTTGGGTGCAGTGACCAAGTCTTGTACTTAGTTTTTATATATTAAATCCATTTCAAATTTTATGGCTTCTCGCCACTTCAAGGAATCAATATCAGATATTGCTTCTTGGCACTAGCACTTCTTTGGCACATTCACCCTTTTCAGTAAAAGGTTTCTTAGTCATTTTCCCAATGAGACAAGACTCATAATCAAATGGATTCAAATATCAATTTTTATATAACTTTGTTATTCTAGTTTCATTAATATGACCAAGTCTACAATGCCAAAGGTAGGACAAATTAATGGATTTATTAAACTTTGGTTTTTTATTTGTGATTGCTAAGATTTTGTCTTAGTTCTACAATATATAATCCATTAACAAGTTTGACACTACCATAAAATATGTCACCATATGAAAAAGAACAACTTTTATTCCTCAAGATAAAAGTAAATCCTTATTGGACCACATACATCACTGC
>JANHAO010016047.1:0-14556 GCA_026873985.1 Saraca asoca | reverse complement strand
AGTCACAAAAGTATATGGGAATCTCTTAGGATCAAACTGGTTAGCATAGAACTTAAAGGGCCAAAGTTTAATTTAATCCATGAAAATAGGTATTAGATTAAATTAGGTACAATTGTTAGACCTTAAAAGATGCTAGTAATTAAAGAAGGCCAAACCAGCCTCAATTGCCTGAATAATTAAAATAAAGAAATTCTATAATATTTGCCAAGAATCATAGGTAAGATAAGTCCTAATTCTAGGCCTTTTATATTTGATATCTTCTTTAATTGCATCTTTGTTTTCTTTCTTTCTTAAATTTTCTTCTTTTCTTCTTCTTTGTCTATTTTCTATTTCTTATTACTTGTTTTTTTCTCAATAAAATTTGGATAGTCGAATTGTAAAGATTCTAGTACTTGAAATAGTTTCTCTGTGGAATCGACCCGTATTTGTCGATATTAGCTACAACTACATCGTGCACTTGCAGATATTTTAAAAGTACATCAGAATCAGACGATATAATCTTTCAATGACTCATGCTTGTGCTGAAAGATTGTAACAAGATGACAGGGGGCGCGAGCTGCCTCTTCAGTGCCCTATATTAATTAAGAAATTTTTCTTGACACTCTTTCCAGCTACTAATGCTACGAGCTGGAAGGCTCCTAAACCACGTTCAAGGTGTATCTCCCATTGTAGCCGGGAAGATATGACATTTAATTAAGGGGTTACTTGTTCGGAGATCCATCTGGATGTTGAACATATTCAAATGGTTGTGTGGGTCGCTATCCCCATTTATAGCGAGATAGAGGGAATTTTGAACTTATGAGGGAGGGGCTCCATCTCAATTTCCTTAGAGAAGGGAGTTTATTCCTCTGGGTAACTTCGGTTGTCTCAAGCTCTAAGGTGTGCCTCTAACTGCTTCACCCTCTAAAGTAACTCTTCTACCAATGAAGTTATTGCCCCAGATTGCTGGCTAGAGGCCTGATGGCTCTTCCTATCCTCTTGATTGCACGAGCGACGACCTGAAGTGTGCTCTTGATTAGCTTTATTCGAACTTGCAGCTTGATGTTACTGGTGAACGTTCCCGAGTGTAGCAACTTTGGCTTGCCTTTGCAAACCTTGAGCTTGAGCTTGTGCCAGTATTTGCAATACCTCAGCCATTTTTCTCACTAAGCCTTCTAGTGCTTCCTAGCACTGGCGCCATATTTGCATTTGGCCGACTTCAAAGACAGTAACGATAGGTTGGTGGTGAGCCGAGGGGAGCAAATCGTTGGTGGCTCCAACAGTAGAAGAACTTATCGTATGCCCTTCAAGCTGATTATTGACGGCATCTGACTTCCTGATGGCTTTCCTCCTGGCCATTACAGCTAGATAGAGAATTAACCAAAATATAGAGAATCAACCAGAATATAGATGAGTCTCTATAGATGGTGCCAAAATATTGACGGTGGATTTCAATTCATCCCCAAATCCAACCAACTAGAAAAGTTCTAAGGACTCAAACTATAATCTGGTTGAATTAACAATGATGAAGAGTAAGAATAGAGAAGCACATAGAGAGATTTTTAACATAGTTCGGCCAAAATCGGGTAGCACCGATCCCTACGTCCACAGTAGCATTTTATTGATCTGGAGGAAATTCTATAGAGTTTTGGTACGTGGATTCAACCTACTTTATAGTTATCTTGCTCCTGTTACTTATAAAGGCTGGGGAGGTTATAATTGTAATTACATAATTTATATTTTTGTTACATCAAAATAAATATATGAGATAGCTTAGACTACTGCAAAGTGGCCTTTGCTAGCCGTTGGCTGACTTCTGAAGTTTTACTTTCTGTAGGTGGGCTCGTGATGCTACTTCTTGCAGACTGGCCCCACAAATCTTGGTCGGAGAGGGTCCTTGCTTCAGGTTTACCCTTGGCAGGCTCATTGCTAAGCATGATGCTGTGTCTGCATGCTGGGTCGTTGTTGGCCTTCGGTTAGTGAGGATGAATTTCACGAGCTCGCCTTTGGCAATGCGAGCTCGCGTATTGCAAGTTGCTGGCTATGCGAGCAAGGGCTTGCCCCTTAGCAAGCTAAGACTTCTACCTTATTCTGTGCTCGTGTAAGTGGCGATTTACCAAACTTAGCTCTTTTCCCATTCAGTCTGATTTATTGCCAAGCTACCAGCTCGTTTCGTAAAATCAAAAAATGCCTATAATAGGCTTTTAACTTAGAATGCTCTTTGAGAGGATGCGTCCAGTGACCCGGGATGGGCACTATGGCTCGGGCTGAGGATATACACTCAAAACTATGTAATGAGACATATGTTAATAAAATAGAGTTATCTCTCTCCTTATTTTAAAAAACCCATTCTTGTGACACGTTCTTTGAGACTTGATATGTGCTAATACTTCAACTACACACTCACGTTTGCTTGCGAGATATGTTATACATGGGATTTTGGTTGTATAAGTGATAGAATCCTTAATGTCCCGATTATATATCTAAGTATGGTTTGAATTTATTAGAAGGCTAATATGTTGGCCAAGAGTTGGCGAGATGTGCCATAAGTTTCGGCTAGAAAGTTACCGGCCCCGTGATAGTTGTTATTAAAGCTCGGTTGTGCTAGAAAGCAAATTAGGTAGGTCATGATTGGAGTAAATTTGACCTGTTGAAAGCATATGAAGTTTGTGACTGAAGCAAACACTCGTTAAAATAGCGAAGAGATACTACTAAGGACTTGACCAGGAGGGGTGCAAGAGGTTGAAGCAAATACGGGAGCTAGTGTGCGAGATATTGCATTTGAGGGAATGTTAACGATGCATTGAGTGCAAGCATGTGTAGAAGTTGGTGGACTTGCTCTACAGCATGAGATATTAATTATGCATTTATTCAAAATAAAAATTTGAGGGAATGCAAACCACTTAAGAAATGAGTGAATTAATGGCCTATCTAGGGGAAGAAAGCCCTGAGAAAAGCCTTAGTCTTGTGAAGAAAGCTTGACCATGTCCATGAGGGACATATTAGCTACCGACAAAGTCTAGAGAGTAGATCCATAATCGTGCTATGAAGCTTGGCCACAGCAGATAGTTGACATATCTTGCAAAATGACACATCTCTTGTGATGTGTTAAGTGGATAAATCTTAATAAAGTAGTCTAAAATTGTGTCAGAGGGTATGACTTTTACTTAGAAAAGTAAACTTGAAAGGGATAGAGATGATCCAAGAAGGATCCATTGTACACTATCTATAGATGTAAAGAGCTAGCTACAGTCATAATTTATAAGATTTGAGATGAGATGCTAGAAAAGCTAGCAAATCATAGTCGCATGACAAGTGGCAATGACACTTGTGTAGTGAACTAGAGCAACATAATTGCATAACGGAGTAGTGACAATGACCTTGAGGCATAGTGGATTGGCACTATATAGTTGCAAAACAAACTTTGTGGTAATGAATATGAGATTCATAATTCCTTATGCACTAGCAAAATGAAACTTGAGCTCGAGTGGAGGATACTTGATGCTTAACCCCCATCAAAGTCATCGATCTAGAGGAGTCACATGAGAATGCACTCAAAGAAGAAGTCTTCATAGGGATGATGCTTGAGAAATGCCAAGAGAGAGGGCATTGATCTTCGTAGAAGTTATTATAAGAGCAACGATTCTAGTTAGTGGCTATGAGGGTCATAGGAAATGAGCTAGTATCAACTTTAAAGAGATAGCACTTGAGCATGCAAACTATGAGGGATCATGGGGACCACGATGCTAGATGACATCAACTCTAAAATGATTGTGATGGTTAAGAGATACAATGAGGGTGTCAATTCAGAGAGAATCAAGAGGATTTGATCGAGTGTGAAAGTTCATACTGAAAGTATAGTGGATTAATTAAACCCAACGCAAGTAAACTTGTAAGCAAGGTATGAGACTTGCAAACAGGCCATTATCTGTGAGTAAGGTATGGGACTTGTACGTGAACAAGATATGAGACTTACATCTCTCACATCGATGATAGGGGACATTGGATGTTGGGCTATTTATCACTAGAAGTCTAAAATACCAAGCAAGTGCACAAACCATGGAGGTAGCACACACCCTTAAGCTATAGAGGTAGTAATTCGAATCGAAAGCTATGCAGGGACATGTACATGCAAGCTCAGAGGTAGTGAGGCAAACACAAGTTACAGAGATAATAACCCGAAAGTTGTAAAGGTAGTGGGACATGTGAAGTTGCAGAAGCAACATAATTGGAAGAGTTATAGAGATAGTGACACGTGAGTTTGTGTCGAGATAATGAAGTTAAGTTTATAGAGGTAGAATACAAAATCTTTGAAGGTAGCAAAACCTATGATACTAAAGTTGCAAAGGCAACTACCTAAAGTTTGTAGGGGAAGCCAATGGTAATGGTGTAAGTTCAAGGAGACAAAGCTGGAGGAAGTTCAGGGAAGAGTTGAGGAGTAGTAGACTAACGACGATCTTGAAAGGGTGCCATTCATCAAAGCCTCTTGTATGTTGTTAGCTCAAAGATATAAGCAAAGTGATCAAGGAAGTAGTTTGAATAAAGCAAACTGAAGACCCGCATAAAGATTTGAGAAGCTAACACTCGAAAGGAAAAACCTTCATGGAAGCTGTATTAGATTGAGACATCAATGAGGGCACTGAATTTGAAGTGGGGAGAAAATATCACAAGTTGGCCTTGTGAATTAGTTCGGTAGGTAAACATTCTCAATTTTGGACAAAACTTGGCTTAAGAATCAAACTTGAAGAGGAGGCCTTGTAGTTCGAATTTGGGAGCAAATGCACTTGTGCATTATTTTTCTGAATTTTTCCTATTTTGGAGATATTTGTATCTTTTTAGCATCGATCATTTGTCTAGTACAAGTAGAAAAGTACATGGTTACGATCTTTGTATTTTTATCTTCGTGTCCATATGAGATGATGCATTAGAACCCTTTGGAGTTAGGAAAAAAATCCTTATGTCAACTCAAAAAAAAGTATGTTTATTCTTGTAATTAGAGCTTTCGCTTAGAATACTCTTTAAGGGAAGTGCATTTGGTGACCCAGGGTGGGTACTATGGCTTAGGCTAGGGTTCAAAGTGTAGAGCTTAGATACTCCCTTTACATACTCAAAAATAAATAATGAAGCATATATTAATAAAATGGATTTGTCTTTCTCCTTATTTTAAAAACTCCATTCTTAATGTACACTAGAGGCTTCTTATGTGACATGTTCTTTAAGATTCGATATGCACAAATGCTTCAATTACACGTTTATGTTTGCTTGTGGGACATGTTGTGCATGGAATTTTAGTTGTATAGGCAACAGAATCCTCAATACTCTGATTATCTGTATAAGTGTAGCTTCAATTTATTGGAAGACAAGCATCTTAGCCAAAAGTTGGCGACATGAGCCACACGATTTTGGCTAGAAAGCTATTGGCCCGTGACAATTGGTATCAGAGCTCAGTTGTTCTAGAAAAAGCAGATTGGGTGGGCTATGGTTAGGATAGATTTGACTTGTTGAAAGTATATGGTGTTTGTGAATGAAGTAGGCACTCATCAAAATAGTGAAGAAATACTACTAAGAACTTAACCAAGAGGGGTGCAAGAGGTTGGAGCAAATACGAGAGTTAGTGTGCAAGATATTGCATTCAAGGGAATGTTAATGGTGCATTGAGTGCAAGTGTGTGCAGAAGTTGATAGACTTACTGTACCGCACTAGACATTGATTATGTGTTATTTTATAGTAGGCATTCGAGAAAATGCAAACTACTTGAGAGAGTGAGTGAATTGATAGCCTATCTAGCAGAAAAAAGCCCCTAGAGAAGCTCTGATCTTGTGGAGAAACCTTGACCATGTCCATAATGAAATATAATTTTTTTAAAGAATATTAAATGAATGTATTATTTATTTGACCAATAACTAGTAAAAGAGGGGGAGTAGGATTTTTTGGAAAGTATAACTTTTTAGGAAGTAATAAATATGTATGTTATTTGTTTAACCACTAATTGATAAAATAGTGAAAGTATAATTTTTTGAGAAGTCTTTTATATACTCTTCTTTAGATAAAAAGAACTTCCTACATGATTTTTTATTTTCCATTGTTAATCAAACAACTCTAAATATTTTCCAAAAAATTCATAAAAGAATTTATTTGTTGAAAAATTTAATTTCTTACAAAACTTATATTTAATGTCAACCATATTTCCTAAAAAATTCATAAACGAATTATATTTTATGTCAACCCAATGACTCCATAATATATATATATATATATATATATATAACATTATGCATAATCAAGGTTAAGAATTTCTCGCGATGTCATCTGGGTAATTAAAATCGAATTACATAATTTGAGTTGCTGTTATCAAAAAGTATAATTATAAATTCTTGTATTTGGAATGAATTTAAAATCGTTATTACTCTTACAATGGTGATCAAACTTGATTTTTCTCATTTTTTTTTTTTTGACTCACTCTTCACCGACGTTCGGCATCGAAGGTAATTGGACCCTTTCCTCTCAATAAATACTACAAAAAGAAGATGGGATTCAAGACAGCGAAATCGGTCCCCGTTTAGCGACTAGACATTACTTATTTCGGATAAAGATATAACACATGAACTTTTATTATCAAAAAAATATGACTAAAATTAGGAAAAGAAAGATGGCTAAAAGAACTAAAATAGTATTTCACTAAACAGTTTATAGATTTTATATATATATATATATATATATATATATAAATGACTGAGTATTGAAGGCTAAAGCCTTCAAATCATAGGTTAAAAACATGCTTAACCCATTACAGCCTCTATGACTATATGGAAATTTGATGCTTAAAAAAGAGGGTTTTACTACAATACACACTGGTAAAAAATTTATGAATTTTTATGAAAATTTAACTTAAAAATTTTAAAAATTATAATTTAAAAAAAAAAAATTTCTAAAAAAAAAAAAAAGGTTGCAACATGTACAATATTTTTGGATGCCCTAAAAAGAATGCTGCTGTTCTTTGCTGCATTAAAAGTCTTGTGATTGAGTGTGACAGCAACCAAAGAGAGAACGGAAAAGTCTTCCGGTGGTTAGCCCATGCTATCCATGCATGATGCCCTTAGTTTGTAAAACATAAGATTAATTAATCTTATCTTAATTCATTCAATCTTAAATATTTTAGAAAATTTGAACAACTAAGTTACATACAAATAAATGTAATTAGTTAAAATAGTTTAGGACTAAATCAATTAAATGAATTTGACTAATATTGCTTAACATATATGAAACCAACAACTTACTCATTAATTACGTATTACACCAAAGTCTCACTACTTGCCTGTCACTTTCCTCCCCTACTTTTGTGTTTCACAAGGTTAATGTATATTTATAAAGTAAGTCAAATATATGAATAATGACAGATTAAGATGAATTGAAATTTAACAAAGAAAAAGTTTTTATATCATTATTAACATAAACATGATATACATCTTTATGTCTATTTCTCTCTGTTAAATGTGATAAGAATTTTCATTTGCTCAATATACAGTAAATTCTCTGTTAATTCCATCAATTTTTCATTTTTGAGAAATCTGATACAATGAAATCCGGATCTTTTGTATTCATTGGGCCAGCGCCGACGTGTCCAACTCATTACAAGTAGGAGTAGACCCACGTCATGGTGGCAGGGCCACACCAATCCAATTCAACGGATTGATTGCAGAAGCAAGCTAATGGAAGATGAACTTTTGTTTTGGTTTCTGCCGAAATACTACAATTCCTTGTTCAAATGGAGAAGAGACACGACATATAGTACACAATTTGTTTCTCCTAGTTGTCCACATCCGACTCGCACAAGATGTGCACATGCAGAAACATCAGCTATAAATGCTCAACTTTTTGGCCGTGCATTGTTCACACAGTGTGTGGGTGAGTAGACAAGCTAAGATTGAAAAACTTAAAAGTGAATTTATCGTAGGAGGGTACGTGGAGCAGAGTTACTGAAGTGGAAGCCTGAGATAGTCAGAGTTGGATGGGGAGGACTGGGCCCTTCAGTCCCCCAGGATTTCATTGTAATTCGTATGGTATGGCAGACACTAGGTAAAGAAGAAAGCCACGTCTAGCGTCTCTATTAAATTAACGAAAACATCACTTGGCAAACGCATCACGGCGTAAAAATCCCTTCAATTTAATGTCTAAACGTAGCACAAAATCAATCATCACCTTCTGCTATTTCAATTTTAATATAGAAGTAATTAAGTACAAAAGATTACTTGATACATTTGTTGATTTCATTTGTTTTTTCAATCCTTATGTTCCTTCTATTAAATGCAATCATTATCCAGCTCCCTATCAAATTATAGTAATCTCACATTCAAAGAAAGACAATCAAATAATTGCTAAACCACTAGTAAAATACACACAAAATACATATAAGATCATTGAAATAATTTTATCTTCTTCATGTTTTTCTATCTCAAGTCAATAATTTTATATAAAATTATTAAACCCAATCATTGTGTGATGGTCCGTAGACAAAAAAAAAAAAAGATTTTATTGAATTTAAGATAATAAGCTTATTATCATATAGATTAATCTTACTTTTACTTTTTATCAAACATGTCTTACATTTTTAATGCAATTATAATTATGTGACTTTCTAACACTAAAACTAGAATGTTACTACAATTGAAATGGGGATGTGATGGAAATTTTAAAATCTTGTTGCATAAGCTAAAGTATCTTAATTAGTCATAGAAAAGTACGTATAGTTTATAAATGTTATTGCAATACATATACATCCCAAAAATATATATATATATATATATCAAGATATAATTGAACTATATAATTTACGCTAGTGATCTGTTATTGATTATGACCAAACAATAACATTAATATACCCAATGGCGTTGCACCTAATTTCTGCAAAGAATAAAGATGGAAATGTAGTAGAACCATACAATTAATTTAACAAGACTACATATGTTTAATCGTTACAATTAATAATATAAGTTCGAAGGTCGAATTTTGTCTTAATTATATACACAAACTCTCATAAATCAAAGTACAATTAATTTCTAAGCGAGCATGCCAATTGCCATGCAGAACGGGGCAAGATGGTTATCTTACGTAGAAGTTCCATGCCACTATGTACACAAATTCAACTTACTACAAGTTGACCTATAAACCTTCCTAGCTGTACTTTCTTCGTGGCAGGTAATATTAAACTTTACCGTCGACTTGCCCTTTCTACGCAATGGGTATTATTTAATTATATATTAACAATAAGGAAATAAGAGACTGGATTTTGCTGTTGTCTAATTATCAATTTTATTTTGTTACGTGAATGTCATGCTATTATAAGCAAATAATATTCCCTTTTAATTATCTAATTTAGTGATTAATTTCAAAATTTTATTTGTATTTTTAATACTGCTGGAAAATAGGATAAGTTTGTAGAATATAATATCTGCAACTATTATCTACATAGATAAACATTCTTTAATTAAATGTATTTTTCCTACACATTATGCAAGAAAAATCAATTGAGTTAACAATTTCTTTACATACCCATGTAGAGCATGGTTCAAAAAATTAGTTTAATTATATATTAACAGCAAGGAAACAAGTTACAATTTGAGGGTAAATTTGTTTTGATAAAAATATTTTTTGGCATAAATAATCTTATTTACATATATTTATAATTATAAAATATAAAGATAACAAAAAATATTCTATTTATTTAATATTAAATATGAGGAATGTGATAGAAAATAACATCTTTTATTTTAAAGAGGATTATGATGAAAAATAACATTCTTTATTTTAAAAATAAAATCATTTTTATTCATTATTGTGATATTATTTATTATTTTTTAATTATAAAATATATAAATGATATAAAATTCTTTTTATAAACAAATAAATAATAAATAAAATTTTCTATGAAGCATATATAAATAGCCTTAAACGAGATCATGTATATATGTTTGGCTACATGCCCGTGTGTATATATAGGCAGAGCTCATTATTACTCATGCTTAATGAGACAAAAATAAATCAGGGGATAAAGGCTTAAATAATTATTGTCACGGAAAATGAGTTAGTAGGACTTGAATAATTTGCTTTGAAATCTTGGAATATGTGAATTATAAAGTTGGTTTATGGATCATATATGTAGGTTGAGAAATCTAATTAAGGGAAGCATAGCCAATTATGGTGGTGCTATATATCATCTCATCTTATTGGAAAAATTAGATGTCAGGAAATGTTCATAGAATAGAGGGGTATCATTAAGGATTAAAAAAAAAAAGTCAAATTAATGGAAAACCAGGGTTTTACTTCTATTCATCTTTCAAGGTTTCAATCAATGTGGTGCCCCCCTCAAAATATATAAAATTCTATACATATCTATCTTGTATTTAATAATATTTAATAAAAGAGATCCTGTTTGGCTTGCTACCTTATCAAACAGGTGGCAGGAAGGTTACTTCCATGGAGTATGAACGATAGCAGGGGACGTGGATCATACATCTGAGGGGAAGACCCTGAAGAGATGGCCTCTAGAGAGAATAAAAGTTATTCACGCGTTCAAAAATTAATAACATGTCTAATCAAGCCATCAATATTCTTGATTTCTTTTATACTTTGATATACTTATTTATTTTGTATTGTTGATAACAAATAATAAATTAACAATTTTGATCAAATGAATATTTTTTATTTATATAATTATTTTTTTTACTAATAAATCATAAAATATTATCAAATATTTCATATTTATATTATTTAATTATATTTTTAAACAAATAAAGTGCCTAAAAATATTAATGGGTTGGTGTTTTAAAATTAATATAAAATATATATTTTTTAAAAAAATATATGGTGGGATTATTTTAAGAGTATCACTGTAATTGAAAGGGCTAAGAAGTGATTGATGGGGGAGGAGGAGGAGGATGACACCACTAAGGACACCTAACTTGATTGGGCCCAATTGTTGTTTAGCTTGTTAGGTTTTCAGTTGGAGCCCACAATCCGAAAAACTAGTTTTTCTAGTGACCAAAAAAAATCCTAAATATAAGTGCAACCAATTGTCTCTTTTGATGCCATGTGTCGAATGATGACGCGAGCAAAATTGAAGCGTGCTTTCTATTTGAGAGGGCATGTGGCAGGTGTCGACGTTGGCACGACATACGTAAATTAGGATAATTTTCAAACAGACATATCTTTGGCACGTCAATAAATTGACACGTAGTTAAGTGGGGCCCGGTGTCGGACAACGGATCAGATGTGGCATGATCTTGGTGAAGCAAAAGTATGGCAACCTGCTTGTCTGACTGATCGATTAATGGAACTCATTGAAGGACCCGAACTGAGCAGATGCGAAAAAGATGGATACGTACTACAATTGACTGATGTAATACATTTTTTTTTATATAAAATATGGATTAACAGAAATTTAATTTTTATAATTTTATTTTATGTAATTATATTTTAAAATTTTAAATTATTTATAATTAAATCATATCATCAATTTACATTAAATTAAGAAATAAAATAATTTAAAATTTAGTTAAAATTATTTTTTAATTTATTTATTATTTTTCATCAATAATTTCATAAAAAAACTTAAAATTTTTATCCTTAACATAAAGATTTTTTTTCTTTTTTTGAAAAAAATAATATAAATCAATTTTGATAAAATAAACATAATAAATAAGTAAAAATAAAATATCAATATATAATTTAATAAATACGTAATATTTTATTAATTGAATTTAATATTAGTTAATATTTAATTACAAATAATTATAAATTTTAAGACATAATTATATAAAATAAAATTATAAAAAATAAAATATAAATTTAATAAAAGTAGTAAGATTAAAACCCCTATCAACCTTAGAATATTATTAATCCTAGAATATTATTAGACACATTTTATAAAATTTAAAAGCATAAAAGTATATTAAAAAAATGTGATTATTTTATATTATTAGACACGTTTTATAAAATTTAAAAGCATAAAAGTATATTAAAAAAAGAAGAAGTGTGATTATTTTTTAATACAATTGCATGTAACAAAGCATGGGTTTCTGTTTCGCTGATTTGTGTTAGAGATATTTCTCGTTTCAAATTATTAAAAAATAATTTATATATAAAAGGATTCATAAATTTAATTTTAATTTTAATTTTATTCTAATTTTAGACTATTGATATAAGATAGATAAGTGTTAAAAGTCAAAGTTATAAACAGGAATACGACAAATCACAGAATTAGATGCCAACTTTCCATCATCAACTAACCATTATTCATTCAATTAATGGCACAGCTAACAAATGAAAAGTTTCCATGAATCTAATTTTCTAATTGTAACAAATAAAATAATTAGAAAGACAAACAAGAATTCCTCTAAAATCTTCAATAAAAATAACATTAAAAGATGTCACATGATGGATAATAAATTAAATATTTTCTTAATTTATTTAATTAATTAATAATTAAAATTAATTATAATATTAAAAAATTAATTATAATAATCAATTTCACAATTTATATTAGAATTGATTCAGATTTTAAATTTTTGAATTGAAAAATTAATGCATGATTTAATTAATATATATAATATATATTAAAAAATCACTGCCGAAACTCTAAAAATAAAAAATATATATTTTAAATTACTATTTAAATTACGTACATGCAATATACTATTATAATTAGGTCATAATTAATATGAAGATGATTAAATAATTTGCAAATTGAAATATGTATTAATTTATTATAATCAATACAATTAATTATAATACTTAATCAAAATTTAAAAATTGAGAGGTTTAGAGTTCCTAATTTTAAATATAATATTCAATTAATCATCATAATTAATCATATTTGTGATTATTAAATAATATAATCATATCAATTATAAATCTTAGATCCAAAATAATGATTAATCTCATATATTGTAATCTAAGTTTTTCTATTTTTTCTTATGATAATGGTTATATTTTAGAACAATCGACTTCAAAATTTACATGTAACTTTAATGCTACAAGTTTTTTCTTAAATACAAGATCAATTTGTACTTCAACTTGAATTCTCCAATCCTAATACCTTTATATGTTTTCTTAATTACAAGGGTGGTGAGTTGTTTAGTTGTTACGTTGGATGATCCGCACTGCTTTAGAAAGTTGATTGCTGAGTTTTAATTCACCTAGTGTTATCTAACAGACATTAAGAGGATTGAGAAGCAGTTTAGGCCTTTCTTGCTATTTGGATTTAAGTTTGTTTTATCTAACTATTTATATCTAATAAACCTTTAAAATTGTTGTGCTTTATACAGAAAAAATGTTATAATTTTCATCTTATGATCATTGTTTCATGTTCTTAATGTCATTTATATAATTTTGATTATCAATTATTCAATAGTCAGAAATATTTTATAAGAAAACAATTGATTGTAATTAATGAAACTATGAGTCAAATTAAATATATTTGAAAAATGCTAAATGTCCTGCAACTTGATTTTGAAGATGTGAACCAAATGACGTGGGAAATGCCAAAAATTGTTAAAATATAGATTGTCAATTTTTTTTTTTCAAAAACTTGAGGAGAATTTCTTTGATGAAAAGAAATCATTTATTATACATATAATGTCTTTTAAATTAAAAAGCCTAACTTTAATATGTGTTTTTTATAAAAATATATATATATATATATAGCCCATAGATATATACACATTTTTTTATGCAGTATAAAAATTGTCTAACTATTAAATCAATTTTTAAATCAAATTTAGTGATGAATTATATTCATAAAAGGGATTGTATTAATAATCATTATGCATTGAGATTTTAAAACTAAAATTGTATAAAAGTTAGGTAATCAAATTAAAACAATTGTAATGATTAAAAAATTAAAAATGTATTTTGTAATAATTCTCATAAATTTTTTTATAATTAGATGCCATTTTGACAAGAGCAATAAATAGTAAATAGTTTTGTCGGTGCATGTTTTCAGATTGTAAAATTGTGTATAACAATATTTATATGTGCTTAAAGTTTGTAAATAAGTTAACAAAATTTAGGAGCACAACGCCATGTCTACGTCCAAAAGTAACAAAATGTTCACCTTGCAAATAATATAGCTTCTAATCCATCAATTTCTAAAGATATCCAATCAAAATCCTAAAATTAAATTAAAAAATTGTATTTTGATTATAGTATAATTATTTAGCAATCAAATTACATTAATTAAAAATAAACAGTATAGAATTACAATTATGCCCGTGAATCAAATTACATACAAAAAATGAATATTTTTAAAAATACAATTAGCTCAACCTTAACCAAATCAAATATGTTTAAATTTTATAAATAAAAAATTATTTAATAAAATTATATATACCTGATTTTTAGTTTCAATTTGTTAATAGATTTTAATTTGAATTATTTATATGTATATGTATATGTGCATATGCGTGTGAACTCTACTGAATAATACATTTTAATTTTCAATCTATATATATCTTATTAAAGCAAAAGTCACCAGAGTGCCACATGTTACCATCATATCATCCCATTTGCCTCCCGTTTTTT
>JANHAO010016046.1:0-14549 GCA_026873985.1 Saraca asoca | reverse complement strand
GAAATCATGATTTTCTGGCTGAAAGCCCATTTATGCTAAATCACATGATTCATTAATATTTGCTATCAAAGTCGATTGGCTTATGGACATTCATTCTACTCAAATCCTTTAAATTGTGATTTACAGGAATTTATCTCAACATGGTATGTCTAGCCTTTGCCAATAGAAGTCTAACTCCTAGTCTGCAGAGTGCACTGCTAGTTAGGGGGCTTTGTTGTATGTGTTTTTTTGGCTAGCAAAAGGCCCAACTAAAGGGAGCCCAACCAACTGAGTGTGCAGACCAAGAAGGAGACAGTTTGCAGAGGCTGATTGATGGGGAAGCCTGCAAGAGCCGAATGGTAGACTTAGCCTTTTTGTATATAGGCTCTGTGTAATAGAAAGTAGAGAGAACCCATTATGACTGACAGTGAGAGGAGAGAGCTTAGAGAAAAGAGTGCCATGGAGCTCATTAGAGAGAACTCCCAGTAAAAACTATGTACATGGCAAGTATTTTCCTAGCAATAAAATGATCTGTGGATGTAAGGTCCGGTGCTGTCATGATTTGGCTGAACCACGTTAAAAAACTTTGCTGTCTGCTGTATATTCTTCTTCTTCTTTCTCTATTTTCTGTGCTAGGTTGCAGTTAGGAGTCTACCGAATCATCCCCATTGGTTAAAGCTTAGGTCCTCCATATGAACTAAATTTTACCGTCAACAATCTTAGAATCAGATTATCACATTAGATGACAATCGTAGTAGGTTAGGATCTCAGTCTAATTTACTTGAACTTGATGGAAGCCAAGAAATTCAACTAAATTAGACTAGGTAGATAACTCCTTGTTAATTGTATATTAATGTAACTCATAATCATTAGGTTGATAACTCTGTAATTTATTGTCCATCACATTAAACATTATTAACAACTTGTTATAACATTCAAAGTGAAACCTAATATTGCCCAAACACTATATAGTCATGATGGAAGCCATCCAAACAATACATGTTTGCTAAGTTGAAACCATTAAACAAGAATATCTCACATATTCTAATAACAATAACACGAACATGAAATTGATCTCTGGTTATCATTATTTTGATGGATGGCAATCAATCATGTTCTTAATATGCAACTTAAATTGGTAAGAGATCATTTAATTAGTTCAAGGCTTAATTATTAAAGGTTTTGTGTACTAGTATACTTCATACATACATCTAATTCATATTATAATATAAATCCTATGCATTTATACATTTACTAATTTATGTCATAGATACATCATCATTTATATCATTCATATAAATCACATGCATGCATAACATATATGGGTGATTATGGACCAATTCAAATTATTCCCTTGAGTTATAAGATCGAAGAATCTTCATGTGATACATCTCTTGCCATGCATCTTGCACTTGGGTGCCTCCTTTTTCTTCAAAAGAAAAATAAAATTTCCTAATTTTTATCCTATGTAACTAATTACATCTTATAGAAGAAACCTTGAGTTACATTCAAAGGGAGTGAGATAAGAAGAAAATTTTACAATTAGAAGTAGAAAGAAATGTATGGCATACAAACCCTATTTAATAAGATTCCTAATAATAGAATATACATTATATTCATAAAAATCTTTGATCCATAATCGTGTTTCTATGCATTCAAGTATATATGAGGTATATAAGACAAAAAAGCATAGGACATTATCTATTTGATTCAAATTATGGTCATGTATGTTTCAAGTTATTTGATCAACATTTAATTTAAATAAGTTGACTAATTTGATTCCTTCATCAAACAATGTAATCAATCTATTTTTGAAACTAATCATCATTAATTCCATAACCAATCAATTAGTCAATTCCATGCTACTTTCCTAAACTTCGGGAACCAAGAAGATAATTAAAGGAAAGTTTACAAAATTATTTCTAATCAATTAGTGTTAATTATTAAATCAAAACAAAAGTTTTTGAAATTATTTTTAATCAACTTGCAATCATATCCAAATTAATTTCAAAGTTAACGAAAGTTTCCATAATCACATTAACATAATTTAGGCAAGTTTTTCAAAATTGATTTTGATTGTAATTAATTTCTTAAATTGTATTTGTGTGATTAAGTTATGGGGCTAATTGATTGTCATCACAATCAATCAAGGGTTAATTGGTTGTCATCACAACTAATCAAGTTAGCTTGAACCATTATATGTGGTGGCTAAAAAACTGACTAGCACATAAGCATGGGTAGCTAGCCAGCCACCATACATGGATAGCTAGTTGGTAAGCCAACTCCATGTTTGTTTATGAAAAATTTTCTACAAAAAAATTCTGCACTATAGAAAAATTCTACAATTTGAAACTTTGATCATATGGAACCAAATTACAACATATATATAATCTTCATTATTACCATAACCATCAAATCCTTAATCATGAATTAATAGATTAAAACATGGGCTTTGATACCACTATTGGGAAAATCAGATCTAAGCATATCAAATATACTGATAATATGCATCAAGTATATTCAGTAAAAATTTTAAATTTTCCTAATCTCGGATCATGTTGTTTGTATATTAATTCAAAAACACGATATAATTGAAATAAACCTTAAGTTAGTAATTTAAATTATACCTTCTTAAGAGTTATTCTTGGAACCCTCAATCTTCAAAAATGAGTTTAATCTTTAAGTAATTCCATAAATGTGTCACACAATCAACTCCTTAAAATTGTGTTTGGACAACTCCTTTGGATTTGATCTCCAATACTAACAATGATTCACTTGAACTAGTTTGATTCAAAGTCTCCACCAAATTTAGATGACTAGTAGAGTAGGAAAGTCAATTGCTTAGATTAAGAAGTGCTAGCTCTCTGAGGAATCACAATTCACTAGGGCAGTATTGATATTTAAATGTAAAGAGGAAATGAAAAGTAAAATCACAAAAAGAGCTAGCACAAAACATAAGTGCTAGAGATGAATCATTCTCTCTTGTTTTGGTTTACCTTCACTCCTCTTTAAATACAAGAGTTTGGAGCACAAGCAAGGGTGAGGAAGTAATATGAGTGGTGCACAAGCTAGGGCTACACCTTGCTTGTGCCATCCGCTCTTAGTTTCATGCAGGCCCTTAGGCCCAAGAAGTCCACAGTCCTTAACTTAATGTTGCCTCTTTTGTGTCAAATAAGCCCAAATACTTTCCTATGAGTTTGTACTCACAAACTCTCTTTTGTAATCATTCTCAAGTTGTCTTCATTAATTTAAAATAATTTTTAAATGAGGAACCATTCCTCTAATCTTGATCTCTTCTAGTGTTCATAGAAATGTTCTCCAACATTTAAATGTCAACAATGAAAATTTACAACTATTTAATAATTTAATCTTCATTAGAATTATTATATCTTTGATTGATTAAAACTTCTAATCACATTAAAACATTTAATCATTTCAAATTTTCAAAATGTTCATCCAATTCAACTCTTAAATTCATAACATTTTGTATTGTAACCTTTCTTTTGACTTTGGATCAAAGAGATTCTTTGTGTGTGAACCATTAAGTTTTCATGTATGTCGGCAATTAATTCATTCATAAGCTTTTACAAGCTCAATTGGATTAAAACCCCTTTTAATTAAAACACAATTCCCTTAAATTATTCAAACAATTTCAGAGATCAAGATTGGCTTCTAGTAAAGTATCATAACCACTCAAATGCCAAGAATAGATTTGTTTGTGACAAGGTGTTAGTGTGCAATTCAATCCCTTCATTTCTTGATATTCAAATTGGACTTAGGGTATGGTTCAAGTGTCAACCACTTAAACGTCCAATTTAGAGTGTATATTTAACCATGTACTATTTTATAATTGTTCATACATAAAACTTCTTTTATATATAATTAATTGATTATGCATAAATTTTTTTTTAAGTATTACCAATTCATAAGCCTATAATTTTGATCATAGTACAAGTGTTAGAATATCTTTTGAAAATCATCCCTTATTATCAAGGAGGATGAATTCTATCATAATCAATCATTACCTTTATGTAGTTCATGGTACACCCAAAATTATTTGTATATACTCTGAGTGCAAACCTAAAATAAAATCAAAGTATATGACTCTATACATAAGATACCATGTTAATCTTAAGTCTAAGGATCACTTATATCATTTTTCACATAAGAAGTCCATTGACACATGATAACATTCCATATGGTTTCTCATGATAGGTCAATACAATCATATTTTCTATAACATATACTTATATATTTATCCAGATATCTCCATATCAAAAATGTATATGCGATCATTGCATTCTTTCAAAGAATGTGACATAACATATGCTAGTTTACTCATAAATAATTGATATCATGTTTTCTCAATTATTTCACAATTACAATTTTTAAGAAATTATAATTATATGTATGAATAATCTCATAATTATAATCTCCATTGTAATTTATTTGTACACAATTATATTGTCAAGAAATTTATCCAAGAGAGTATATGCATATCAAACATATGCATGTTTAAAACTAAATTTATAAAGAGGCCAAAACATAACATTTTATTAAATATGTTAAGATATGCAATATCCATGCCATTATAACAATTGTCTCTAGGGCATCTTATATTAACAAAAACAACATCTAAAGAATAATATTCAAATTTTTTTCTTCTTTATCATTTATTCTTAAAGGTAGTTCATATTCAATTGACTTTGACGAAATTTGTTAACAACATTTGTCAACTTTTAATGGTCCAAATATTATATGAACACTATTTGTAATATAAATATTTAATATCAATATTTGTAGGAATGGAATGAGAGAAGGAAGAAGGGAGATGGGAGAAAGAGGGAGAGTGGGGGAGAAAAGAAAGGATAGAGAGGAAATAGAGGGCTAAGAGGAGAGAGACAAGAGAAAGAAAAAGATGAGAGAAAGAGAGAGAAAGGAAAAGAGGGAGAGAAATAGAAGGGTAAAAGGAGAGAGAAAGTGGTAGAGAGAAAAATAGGAGAGAAGGTAGAGAGGAAAGGAAAGAAAGTAGAGATGGAATAAAGAGAAAAAGAAAGAAAGTAAAGAGAAGGTATAAGGCGATTTAAAAAAATGATTTCTTTTAATTAAAATGGGAAGTTATTTTTTGCCAAATACATTATCATTTTCTATTAACCAAAATCTACTTTCTATTAATCAAATTTTTTTATTAGCTCCAAACATAGAAAAGTTAGGAAAACAATTTCTAGAAAAGCATTTTCCTCTCAAATAAATAGATTATTTTCTCTATAATGTTGTGGTCATTTGTTTGTTATTCCAGGTTGTGTTAGCATTTTCTTTCTTGCATGTTAGATCAAGAATGTCCTCTTTGTATGTTGTTCACAGTTTACTATAAAATGGAAAAAATAAGTTATGCTTTGATACATATTCTAAAATTATATAAGTTTTTATAAAAATATAATGCAAAAGTCATAAAATATACAACTTTTTATATGAAGTGTGCATTGATTTGTTTTGCAATAATTACATAAAAAGTTGCAATTCCATTATTCAAAATTGCATCAAAAAAATTTCTTATTTCTATATAAAAGTTACAACTTTTAATGAAAAAGTTGTAAAAAATATATAAAATTTTCGCAAACATACAAGAGTGCAATTGAAATTTATAAATATATATATATTTAAAATAGATTTAAAAAATTTGAAAGAAAAAATACAAGTAGGGAATTTCTCTAGAAGCAAGTAGCTTTGGAAGTTAGGGAGAGGGGTTTGTAGGTTCTGCCTTGCATTGGGATTTTGGAGCCTATTTCTAGAAGATTTGAACTACAATAATAGCTATGATCAGTATTTTGTTATAGTAAACTAGGACTAAATTTTACAAAAAAAAAGACCTCTATTGATGCATATTCCTATTTGATAATGTGAAAAAAACATATATCATTGCTACCACCACCACCACCCACCAAACACACCACCTCTGCTATCATCACTATCTCTCTCTCACCATGACCGCTACAACATTTACCTCTATCATTACCACCTCTTTTCCCCTTACCACTATTACTTAGTGTCCCATCCAGCATCATCTTACCCACTAACACCACCACCAACCTCTTCTATCTCTAGCACCACCACTCACCACACATTGCCACCACTACTATACACTATTATTATCTCTCCACCACTATTTTCTCTCCATCATTACTAACCACCCACCAGGCCATCACCATCATCCGATGCTAACAACTTTTTCTTCATGACGATCACCATCATATAAAGATAATTTTATTTAAAATAATCTCTTTATATATATATTATTTTTCTATTGTGTAATAAGAAATATGTGATATTATGCAATTATGTAAATAATATAATGATGCATTAAACATTATACAAAGAATTTACACTATGCATATCATAGTGTATACTATCATATAACCCTTATACTATTAGTATTTATTCTATATAATTTACCAAACAAACTTATATTCATTTGTCTAACGTAAATGGACTAGTTTGAACCAGATAATTATATCTTATGTATAGATGTAAAAATGGACATGACCGGTAATAGAGGATGTCTTATTACTCTCAAAATAGTATGTATAAAATAAATAGTGTTATTACTCCCTAGCCACTATTCACTATTTGTAAAACTATGCATATCGGGTAATCTAAATTAAATTAGCACTGTCCACTTTAAAACATGCCAAACCAAGTTAAATCATTTTATTACCTTTATAGTTTATGCATAATGTAATAGATCAATGAAAGAAAATCCCAATATCATATTCACAAAAATAGTAGAGTCTATTCTTTGTTTTAGAATAAGATATTTTTATAGATACAACTTGTTTACGCTTTTATTTCTTTTTTTTTAAAAAAAAAAAAATCTTAATCCTCTTTCAGAATCACTATTCATTCTTGAAAACAAGTGGAAATGGTTTGAAAGTGTATTCTGCACCTGTAAAACACACACAAAAAAAAAAAAAAAGACTCAGTACATATGAAGGCAATGCCTTTGTATACATCAATAAAGGGATAATTTTGACATTTGATGACAAATAGTGGCATTTGTCTGGTCTTAAATGGAATAATTTATGATTTATTTGTAGAAGTTACTATACAATAAAATGTAGCACTTTTCAAAGTTTAAAAAAGTTTATATAAAATTTGAAATTAAAGGGGGGGAAGATTTGCATGATTTTGATAATAAATTTTGGAAGAAATCATGTATTTTTTTAAATAATGATAAATTCTTAATTGTTTTATAACCAAATATACACACTATTGAGGCACCTTATGATTTTTCAAAATAATATCAAATGAGATCGCCTAATTCAAAGTAAAAACTTATAAATACTTGAGAACATCAAAATTATCATCAAAATCCAATTATGTATATACCAAATGACTCCTATTAGTTAAAAAAAATGGGAATTGAAAAAACACACACAAAAAAATAAAAAAGGCCTCAAGTTGGACTTTTAGTGATAAATTTTTGTCTCCTTCCATCCGTGCCCCAAAATTTCACTTGGGATTAGGGATGACAATTATCCCCGGTTGGGCGGGGATCCGGCGGGGAATCCCCGTTCGGGGGAAGGTTCGGGGACGGGGGACGGGGGCGGGGACGGGGAAAAAAAATTTTCCCCGAAAAGATTTCGGGGCAGGGTCGGGGATTACACTCCCCGCGCCCGAAATTTTTTTTTTTATTTTTTTTTAAAAAAATTATATTTTTTTTATAATCTATCTTATTTTTTATTTTTTTTATTAAATTTTTTAATTTTTATTATATTTAAATTATATTTTTATATTTTTTTTATTAATTTTATATTATTTAATAAAAAAATAAATATTTAAATTTTTTAAAAAAATTCCCCGCGAGGACCCGCGGGGACTTATTTCCCCGCGGGGATCGAGGGCGGGGATGGGAAAAAATTTCCCGGCGGGGATCGGGGACGGAGATGAAAAAAAATTTCCCAGCGGGGATCGGGGACGGGGACCCCATTCCCCGCCCCCGCCCCCGCCCCGCCCCGTTGCCATCCCTACTTGGGATCGGCCGTTGTCCTAATTTTTGTCTCCTATCAGCATTTTATTTTGCATATTTTATATTTCTCGTTCAAAAGAAAGCAAAATTTTCTATTCAGAATAAAACACTATCTTCCAGCCTTTCTTCCCAAAATTTTGAATTCTAAAACAAAATTCATATACCAACAATCAACAATGTCTCTGTATAAAGGTCACACTCCCACCACTTCTCTGGCAATCAATCGCACTTTGTTCCCAATCTCTTTGGATCACTCTCAAGTTTTTCATCGATGGAGTTCACTGCCATTCGTGAGCAGAGCAACAAAGAAAATGTCTCTCCAATTTCTACCAAAGAGAGTAAAGCAGCTCCTGCAAATGTCCAATCTTTAAATAAGAAAAGCAGCAAAAGAAGGTCGAACAGAAGGAATCCTCTTGCTGATATTACCAACCTCTTGCACACTTCATTTCAATATACAAATGATTTATCGGCGTTTCAATTTGATTCAGTTTCGGCGCAACGGAAGAAAACAGTGGCTGTTGTTTCTGATCCTGTAAAGAGAGTTTGTTCCAAATCCTTGAGGATCGGTTTTAGATAATCAAAACGCAAGATTTAATCTTTAATTCTTTACATTATTTTATTTATCTGGAAGGATTTAGTTTGCTTTACTTTTATTGGGGGTTAATATATTTCTGGAATATGATCTTCATCAATGATGAATACGCAACTCTGCAAGGAGAATTCAGATTCTATATGTCAATTGCCTTTCAATGCAGTTATGCACGTTGGTTGACGAGTGAATATGTAGTCTTTAGTGTGCATTTTGAAATGTATGCTTCAGCATATAGGCTTTTTCTTCAATTATGCAGGATTCACGCACACACTCCACGACATCTGATATTTCAAATGTCTTAAGAATTCCCTTGTCCTTTTGTTCCTTGATTCATTTTGTTTGATTTTGATCATATGTCTATTTCTTTTTTTCCTAAGAAAATGATCAATTCATAAAAGTTTTCTGCACAATAATCTTATTTGAGCTTTTTTTATTATTATCATGAGTTATGCTTCAATAAAGAATTACAATCTCAGAATGGAAAACTTCAAAGTCAAATGAAAGTCTTCCAACAACAGTATAACCAGAATATGTTTTATGATAATTTGATGAAGTTGGTTTCCACTTAGCGCTTTGGGGTTTTTGCTCCTTTTTATGCTAGTCATGCTATGGCTATTTTATTTAAGAAAGAAAAAAAGAAAGGTCTGTACAAATTGTGATCCGATAGGATATTTGAAACACAGAATGTTCATTTAAGACCTTGATCTAGTGAAGTCTTGGCTGCTAACCTCTGATGTCCATTTTATTTGCAAAATCCTAAAAGACTCCCTTCATCTATTAAGACTGAGGAATGGAAGCTCAATATCAGTTTGGAGTATCGTTAGAATCATATTTCCAAGAGGTTGCTCAATGTGGTTTAGACAAACATCAATCAAAATAAAAAATGGAGTTGGATATTTTGTCATCCTATAGTTATGGATGATGAATGTTAATGGCTTCCAAGGCCCAAGAGTTCATCAACAAAAACATTTTTGGAGAAATTTAAAAAGACATTATAAAGTTTTCAAGCAATCCACCAGACAAATGATCTATTACAAGGAATTTAATCAACAATAGGATTCCACCTTTATCTTTGTTGATGTTATTTATCAGCATTGTGGTAAGTTTCTTATTCATAGATCCCGTTGGAGAAATTAAAAAATCCATCACAAAGTTTTCAAGCAATCCTCTAGGAAAATAGTCTGTTACTAGGAATTTAATCAACAAATTTCATCTTTATCTTTGCTGGTATTATTTATCATAATCATGATAAATTTATTGTTTATAGATCCTATCGCGATACTACTAAAAATCAACCTATTTTCTATGGTTAATATCATGAGAAATTTCTTAGTTACCATGGGAAAACAAATTTCTGTCATGCCCTAATTCAGGATGCAACCAACGTAGGAAAACATTTGGTGGACACTTCCTACAGGTGTTTCATACACTCTCTTAATGCACACTTTTTATTGAACCTTTAAAAGACAATAATTGTAAATTTTCTCGAAAACACTTTAAATTTTAAAAAAAAAAATAGAGAAGGCTATAACAAAAAATCCGACAGATTTTTCTCTTTTTTTTAGACATTTGTCATGGTCACAAACCCTTAATTAAACCTATTTTTACAACAACCAACAAATAAACATTACATAATAATATATACATACACATGCAGACTCAATAGATACAACAACTACCAATACATAGTTTCAAATGTTATCTTCAGTTTCCAACTCAATTGGTTCACCTGGAGGTTATGTTAGTGTTGACAAGTGTATCGTCCTGAAAACAAAATATATTTAAAAACAAAAAGTGGATGAGCTTCATTGAAACTCCATGAGTAAATAATCCACTAGAAAATAGAATACTCAAAATACATATAAAGATCTTTGGGATGCCTTAGTTATGTCTCTTATTTCTTTCCTCAAATGTCCAATATCTTAAAACCTTTAAATGATCGTATGAGGAAAAGCCCTAGTATTCATACAAATATTATTAGACAAATTAAGGCTCAATTCAAATACCTTCTTTGTCTACATATATCAAATCTATCTGCTATAAAGATAGTAGAGAAAGATGTTTCTGATATTGGATATGGGGGTATCTTTAAACAAGCTAAAAATAACAGTGAGTATGTCATTACATTCACACCGAAGCATTGGAGTCATATACAGTAAAATTATTCAACCATAAAAAAATGAAATTTTAGAAATAGTTTGGAGCATTATCAAATTTCAAAGTGATTTGTTGAATCAAAAATTTATTATTTGTGCTAATTGCAAATCCACCAAAGAAGTTTTGCAAAAACATGTAAAAAAATATTGCATCTAAACAAATTTTTGCCAGATAGCATGCAATTTTAAGTACTTTTGATTTTGAAACTGAATTCATCACAAGTTCTTCAAATTCTCTCCCTGATTTCCTTACTCAGAAATTTTTGTAAGGAAGATAATGCCACTAAGAAAAGAAAGAGAGAGAGAGAAAAAAAAGAAGTTGCAAATAGATTTTAAATCAAATGGTTCCTCAAATTCCAAAAATAAAGGGAAACAAGTAGTCATCCTAACACTAGCCAAATCATTAACCACAAATGACTTCCCTTGTCCAATAGAAATCTTGTTAACAATGGAAAATAAAATGCCTACCTAATTATCAAAAAAATCTTGGGCAGATATTGCTAAGAAAGATGATGACAAAACTCTTATACTCAGCCAATCCCAGCATAAACAATTGATTGCAAAACAATCCTAACAAATAGCCAAAATAGGCTCTTCATCAAAAGCCATAAAAAATGTTGAGCCAAAAATCAAAATATCCACTAAATACTATCAAAAGCCAAAAGCAGAGGACCTAATCCAAATAGAATCAGAAATTTGGAACGAAGATCCAAATTAGTTATGTCTAAAATTTTCTTCAAGGACTAGCACTACTTACTAGAAAGTTCTTTAAAGCCTAGAAATTTCTATAAGTTTATTCCAATGGACTCAAAATCTTGAAGATAAATTACCATCTAGACAATGATGCCATAATAGACAAAACTCATTCAACTTTTAAAATTAAGAAAATTCTTTCAATTTTTGATTAGGGTCAACATCCTTTAACCACTAAAAAAAAATTTCAAAAGCTTACAATCCCATAGGGCATGCATATTGGGATTATGTTAGTGCCAAGCATTATACCTTATATTACCAAAATAAAAATTTTCAACATACTTAGTTGCTATTTTTTAACCAAAACAGTAAGTGCAAATTTCCCTAGTGGTTTCTCCACTAGTGGAAAATTATTAGGCCAATTTCTAAAATTTTCCCAAAACAAATTAAGGAAGGGCTTGAAATTTTCAAATCATGTTTGAACAATGAAGCTTTTAGGAACCCTCTAATTCTTTTACAATTTCACTCTAAAATTGGTGTTCCTTGGGTATACTTTTGGAAATACCAATATTCAAAAACAAATTTGTTGTGCAAATACCCAATCCTACAAAGAAAGGGTTCTGTGAAATGGTGGGCTAATTACAACCATGCCCACAAAGTTCACAAATATGAGGTCACCATATGGTTTGAAAAACATCCTCAATATTAAAAGACTACCAATGTTAGTATAACCTAATTTACAGGACAAATCTCAAATTGCAACCTCCTTTGCTTCAGTGAGCAACAAGGAAGACTTCATAAATCAACTCCAAGGCATCTTATCACAGCTTAAAGGAAAAAAAATACAATTTCTAGCTCCTCTAGTATAGCTAGTTTTGAAGATTATGTGTAATCAAATAAAGATGACTATTTTGAAATCAACTTCTATGATTGAAGCAGTATCTTCCTCAAATTAAAATTGAAATGAGAAATTTCAAATCTGCTAGCAGAACAAGACAAACCCACTTTTGATCTTGACATAGTCAAGTGCCTGCAGAATCTACTTTCAGTTCTTTTTGGTGACTAAATTTGATATGAAGACATTAGTAGTAGTTACTGTAGCAAATTATTAGGAATACTAAACTATAACAGTTATTGTAGCATAGATCACTATGGCAATCCAAATTTTCCTATAAATAGTATTGCCATTTTATTCGTAAGGCATATTAAAATTTTCCCTATCCCTTGTAAACTTTGAAAGCATTTTTGGAGAAAAATTTTCCCAAATTGTAAGTTCAATTTTCAAATTAAATACAAATTTAGATTTTGCAATGCATATTGTAAGCCATCTACGATCTTTATTTCTATTTAGCTCTATTTTGCACACACACACACACACACACAAGTGATAAAGTAAGAATTAAATTAAGAGTTCATTTGGTACACTCTATAAGGGTTGATATTTTAGGACCAATTATACAATAAACATTTACCATTGATTTGGCTTGTAATTTGTATACTATAATCTAATGCAACCTTTCCCTTTTAACATAAAATCTCATATAACTATAGAGTGAAGGATAAAATTCAATATAAAAAATTACTAAAATAATAATAAAATTTTACTATATCATTTCTTCACTTCTCTTTACCAACCATTACCACCAATATTGTTATCATCACCAATGTCACCAATGCAGTGGCAGCCATCACCCACCACTATCTTAGCCATTGCCATTGCCACCCATGCAATCTCACGACTAATAAACATTTCCACCACCAATCATTGTTGCCATCCTGCTGCTACCATCCATTTCTAATGTTATTATTAGTGAACATCACTACCACCATTATCTATATTTACTACATTCCTTATCATTGCCAATCTGTCATTATTATCAGCATCCACTACCATTACTATCACCACCATACCATGCCCATCTTTCCTCCATCACCATGCATCATCTTGTTGAACATTAACTCATCTTTTTTACTACTATCAATTAAGCACTATATATCACTACTACCACCACCACCCATCCATCCACCAAATACACTCACTTCCACTATCACCACTACCTCTTTCACCATGATCACTGTCACTTATCACTACCTTTTTTGCCCCTACCACTATCTACTATCCCTTCCACCATTATCATACCCACTGACGCCACCACCAACCTCTTTTATTTCTAGCATCATCACTCATCACACATTTCCACCACCATTATACACCATTACCATCTCTCTATCACCACTTTCTCTCCATCATTACTAACCACCCATCAAGCCACCACCGTCATTCAATGCTAACATCTTTCCCTTCATAACTATCACCACTACATAAAGATAATTTTATTTATAATAATATTTTCATATATATATATTATCTTCTATCATATAATAAGAAATATATGACATTATGCAATTATGTATGTTATATAATGATGCATCAAACATTGTATCATATAAGAACTTACACTATGCAAATATATTAAAGCATAAACTATCGTATGACCATTATACTATTAGTACTTATCCTATACAATTTATCAAACAAGGCTTATATTCATTTGTTTAAAGTAAATAGACTAGTTTGAACCAAAAACTCATTCAAATGTAGCATTGATCGGTGGTGAAGAGATCAGCCGAGTGGTAACTTGAAAGCACAAAAAAGTTAGTCACACACGATGGAAGTGGTTAGCTAAGAACGCTCCGATGCTTAAGTCAGTATTTGAGTAGAGTTTCGTTAAGTGTGTAGAAGATAATCTAAGAAGAGGAATCCTTGTGGATATATATGGGTGTTGAACGTGTCAATTAACATGTTTTGGGGAAAATAGGCTATTACCACATGTTTGCAACATATTGCTAATAGTAGCAAGAATCTTACTAAACATTTATTGGTGCCACATTTTTATGCAAGCTTAGTCACACCTTTTGTCAAGCATTGGTGAATGGTTGATTGAATTTCTTGGTTGATAAGCCTACACCCTAGGTTGTTAGACTAATGATAACAAAATATTTGACACAATTATTTGCCCTCATACTTAGTATTTTAAGGTCCAAAATTGCATGTTTCCAGCTGTGTTAGAGTGTATTTGTGAATTTGTGTCAATTGGCATCA
>JANHAO010016045.1:0-14558 GCA_026873985.1 Saraca asoca | reverse complement strand
TTAATCTAAACCATGAAAGTAGGCAATTGGGTTAATTTAAATACTATTATTAAACCTTGAAAGAGGCTAGTAATTAATTTAGGCTGAACCATCCTCAATTAATCAAGTAATCATAATAGCAAAGAATTCAATTAATTATTAAAGATCATAATTGTGGTAAAACCTCAATCTTTGGCTTTTATAATTATAATTACTTATTATTTGCTTATTTCTTTCATTAGATCTCTTTATTCTCTTTGCTATTCTTATTTGATTTAGGCATCTTACATTGCAAACATCTGGTAATTGATGATAAAGATCCCTGTGGGACTCGACTCGTATTCGTCAGACTCTACTACAGCTACGCCGTGCACTTGCGAAAAATAATCTACATTATCTCCCTCCCTCTTTACTACTCTTAAAAGATGAACTATGAAATTGTTATGGGTATTTTATGGACCAAGTGGAATGGGTTGACAAAGGCCTAATGGATTGAACCAGAATGAAGAACGCAGCCCAATCTGAAGCGAGGTCACTAAGGCTAGATGGCAGCTCGCACTGCTTGAGCCCGACGCCTTTAGCAAATCAAAGCTACAGCGAGCTCCCCCCTTCAATGCAATTAGAAATAGCTAATGTCTGACAGACAATCTGAATATACATTTGACTTGCGACTTAGTCTCCAAAGTTCGACAATGATTTGCCCTGTATTTATTATCTGATGCTAAGCATTTATTGCCTATTGTGGCTATAATCATAGTCTTACAATGATAAATTATAACTTGTAACCTTCCCAGCTTCTATAAATAGGAGGGAAGTCTATTGTAATAGATATAAAAAAATTACCTGTTGAAACTCTGCTAAAAAAGAAATAAAACAGTGATTTTTGTAGTTCCACTAAGAAAAGTAGAGTAATAGCTTCTAAAAAGCAAATACATTTATCATGGGCGTAAGGGTCATACTGGCTTTAGCTAAATCATGTTAAAACCTTCTGTGTTCTTTCTGTTTGCCTTCTTCTTCTTCTTGCTATTTCTTTGCATTTTAACATCTTGCATGGTAGTTTGGTTTCCAGAACCTTCAATTGACTGATTACTAAAATTATCTGTCAACATTTTGGCATGTCCAGTAGGACTAGACTACTTTCTCGTTGATCTATCAACCAGTTGAAATGGCAAAAGGGAGAACAATCAGGAGCTCTGACATCGCTGTAAATTAGCCTAGTAGCCATCAGTAACAACAATGAGGCATCTTAGAAGAAGGAAGCCCAGTCTTAGTAAGTGCTTCCTTCATCCCCTCGGGAACTGACGGCATGTAGGCGTTGCACCAACGCCAGGAGGCACTTGAAAATATAGTCAGAAAACTTGCTGATGCTGTTATAGCTCTAACGCAAGTGCAAACCCATGGAGTCCACAGACAGATGGAAGTTGTAGCCATGGGAGGAATAAACTAGGGGCTACAAGGAAAGGTGTCATTTCAAAGGGAGAAGTTAGCAGAGGAAGGGCCTTGACGTGCAAATTTAACCTATTCCTCCAGTTCGTGACTTGGATCACGAGACCACCATGATCGCAACCACGATGAAGGTGAACAACCTCAAAGCTCACACCACACTGAGGGCTCAAACGCAATCCATGATAGCACCAGAGGTTGTCGGTCTGAAACACAAAAGTCTGTGGTAGAGGAGTTACTACAGAGGGTCCAATGATTGGAGAAGTGCCCTTTAGCTCAGGACCAATTAGGTCACTATAAAGAGAGGACCCCATTCTCTAAGGAAATCGAGACAGAACCCTTTCCTCATTAGTTCAAAGTCCCTGCCATCCTATCATATGATGGAAAGAGTGACCTTTACAACCACTTGGATGCCTTTAACATCCAAATGGATCTCCAGACAACTCACCCCCTTGTCAAGTGCCATGTTTTCCCAG
The DNA here is from genome assembly GCA_026873985.1 of Saraca asoca. Lineage (NCBI taxonomy): Eukaryota > Viridiplantae > Streptophyta > Magnoliopsida > Fabales > Fabaceae > Saraca > Saraca asoca. The sequence goes on along the minus strand of JANHAO010016045.1, from coordinate 12,660 downwards.
CTACTCTTGGGGATGTACCTAGTGTGTGATTTAAGAACCTTTATGCTCATAGCATTAGAAGCTGGGAGTAGTGCCAAAAGAAGTTCGTTGATTAATATAGAGCTTTAAGGAGGCAGCTTGCCCCATCCTATCACCTCACTACAATCTTTTAGTGAAGAGATGAGTCATTGAAGAATTATATCACCAGGTTCTAAAACAAGGTGAACAATGTGGATAACCCCTCTGATGACAACATCTTGATGGCAATCTCAGCGGGTCTTCACAAAGATGGGGAGTTGTACAAGAGCATTTACAAGTCTCTTATAAGAGACTTGGGAGAATTTTATGAACAAGTTGTAAAGGAGGTCATATGGGAGGAAACCTTTACCTCAAAGAAAACTGGACAGAGAAGCAAGGTGGGTAGTTTCGCCTTCAGCCAGAGTAAGAAAGGAAGTAGATATGGAAAGGGCAAGACAGGCCAGAACATTAGCACCGAAATTTGACCCTCCAAAAAAGCAAGGAGGGAGCCACTTGAGCCTCCAGGTTGCTACAATAATTACAACATCTTGTCTGACACCCTAGATAGGATATTCGCCACAGAAAAGTATGGAGAAGATTTTGGGCATCCTAGGCCCCTGAAAACCCCACATAAGAATAAAGATGCCAGCACGTTTTGAGCCTATCATAATGATATTGGATACAATACCTCCGAGTGTAGGATGCTAAGGGATGCGATTGAGGACCTAATTAGAAGAGGTCGCTTAGGAGATTACATGGTATGACCTTTAGGGCAATGACCCCCGCGATCTCAATCATCAGCTCAGCCATCTCGACAGGCCAAGCTAAAGCAACCAGCTGTGGTTAGGACCATCTACACTATCCATGGCAGGCTACACATTGCAGGAGCCTCACGAGGGTCGTATGAGTGTTATGTGTGAAGTGCGAGCTATGTCTTGTCCGTGGATTATAAGTCAAAAAGGCCCACCAAGAGAGCCAAGACTACTTCAGAGTGCATTATTTTTGTAGACAGTGATGCACAGGGAACTTAATCGCCCCATAATGATGCTCTTGTCATACAGGTGGCAATCAACAACACTGAAGTACGAAGGATCATGCTGGATACGAGAATGTCGGTAAATGTCATGTACAAAAAGTACTTCGAGCAAATGGAGTTGGATTAAAACAATTTGAAGTCTTCTCCTGAAGCTCTTTTTAGCTTTACCAGGGATGCTATCTTTCCCATGGGGCAAATCAGACTTCCTCTTACTTAGGGGACTAAAACTGCTGAGCCATAGTTTTAGTGGACTTCCGAGTCGTCGACTGCCCTTTAGCTTACAATATAGTGTTAGCATGGCTTGTAATGAACGATGTGGATCTGGTCATGTCACTAGAACATTAACGGTGTGATTCTCGACCCATAACAGAGTCGAGTGTGTGCAAGGAGAGCATTACATTGCTTAGTGATGCTATAAAGACATTGTCAAAATTAGGGAGAAAGGGAAAAGAGTCGATGTGATCTCCAGTGATGAGCGTCAAGCTCCAAGCATCATGGGAGGAAGTCATGATCTCGACCCTCATGACTTAGATGTAGAAAGGGAAGCCAGGCCCATTGAAGAGCTCAAAGAGGTGCAGGTCAGTGAGGTAGATAGTCAGAGATGCCTCAAGCTAGGGAAAAACCTACCCGATGATGTGAAGGTCTAGTTGAGTAATTTTCTAAAGGTGAACCTAGACATTTTTGCACGGAGTCATGAAGATATGGTGAGGATCAATCCTAAAGTTATGTCTCATAAGCTAATCATAGATCCCCATCATAAACCAGTTCACCAAAAGAGGAGACCCTTGATTGCTGAATGGTCAGTAACCCTCTAGGAGGAAGTAGATAGACTTTTAGCCAACAGGTTCATCCGAGAGAACCATTACCTGACCTGGATAGCGAATCCAGTCCTCGTAAAGAAGAAAAATAGGAAATGGATGACATGCATAGACTTCACCAACCTTAACAAGGCTTGTCCAAAGGATAGCTTTCCATTGCCTTGAATTGACCAGCTCGTTGATGCAACAGCCGGACATTAGCTCCTTAACTTCATGGATGCATATTCTAGGTACAACCAGATACCATGGAGCCTCAAGACAAAGAACACACCTCTTTCATTATAGATCAAGGACTTTACTATTACAAGGTGATGCCTTTCAGGCTGAAAAATGCATGAGTGACTTACCAGTGGCTGGTTAATAAAATATTCAAAGGGTAGATCGAGAGGAATATGGAAGTCTATGTTGATGACATGCTCAAAAAGTCTAAATGAGTCGTGGAGCATGTCGAGGATTTGGAACAAATGTTCCAAATTCTAAGAAAGTACTAGATGAAGTTAAATCCATTGAAATGTGCATTTGGAGTGTCCTCAGGAAAATTTCTCAGGTTTATGGTGAATAGCAGAGGGATTGAAGCCAACCTAGAGAAAATTAAGGTGCTCATTGACATGAGGTCCCTATCTAGAGTCAAGGATGTGCAAAGTCTGACTGGTTGAGTTGCTACACTTGGAAGATTTATTTCCAAGGCAACCAATAAGTGCAAGCCATTCTTTGATGTTCTAAAAAAGGCAAAATGATTCAAATGGACTGAGGAGTGTGAAGTTTCCTTCCAGCATTTGAAAGAATACTTAGGTTGAGCTCTACTGCTGTCCAAGCCTTAAGAAGGTGACAATCTCATTCTCCAATTGGGAGTATCATAACACGCTGTCAGTGTAGCCCTTGTTCAGGATGAATTAACCCACTGTGTACTATGTGAGTAAAAGGCTGACAAATGCAGAAGAAAACTACACGCTAATGGAAAAGCTCGCTTACTGCCTTGTACCACTTTTAGAAAGCTATGACCTTACTTCCAAGTGCATACCATTGAGGTGCTCACCCAATACCCATTGAGGCAAACATTGTAAAAGACAGACACCTTAGGATGTTTGCTCAAGTGGGCTATCGAGGTTGCCTGATTTGATATACAATACAAGCCAAAGTCAGCAATCAAAGGGTAGGCATTAGCATACTTCATTACAGAGTTCACTGGACCAGTGGAGAGTGAAGTAGGGCCTTTAGAAGAGCCATAATGTGAACTCTTCACTGATAGATCATCCTGTGATCAAAAAATGGGGGCTAGAGTATTATTAATCAGTCTAGAGAGACATAAAATTCTTTATGCATTGTGATTTGAATTCCAGGCCACTAACAACAAAGCAGAATATGAGGCAATGCTCACAGGACTTCGTTTAGCAAGGGAAGTATGGGTTAAGAATTTGAGAATCTATAGTGACTCTTAACTTATTGTTTGTCACATAAAAGGGCGAGTACCAGCTAAAAAGATCAAGAATGGCTACCTACCTCTAGAAAGTTCAAGAGCTACTTAGTAACTTCCAGAGATACGAGGTTAGCCAAGTTTCATGAGCTCAAAATGCACATGTAGATGCTTTAGCCCACTTGGCTACAACTAAGGATGTGGACTTCTTGCGTGCAATCTAGGTGGAAATTCTTCCTACTCCAAGCATTGAGCAAAAAGATGTCCTGATTACAATCGTTGTAGCCCAAGACTCATGGATAAGCCCGATCATGAAATATCTATGAGACAGCAAGCTTCCAAAGAAAAGTTAGAAGCACGACGTATGCAAGCTTGCTCATCCAGGTACTGCATTATTGATAATGTGCTTTACAGATAGGCTTTTTAGCCCCACTACTTAAATGCATAGACAGCTCTGAATGCGACATTGTCCTTAAGGATATTCGTGCCGGACACTATAGAAACCATATCGGGGGCTATCTCTAGCATAAAAAGCACTCTGACAAGGTTTCTTCTGGATAACCATGAAGAAGGATGCAATCAGCCTTGTTGAACATTGTGATAAATGTCAGAGGTTCTCTAAAGTTCCCTGAGCTCCTCTAACCAGTCTCCAGCAAATGATCAGCCTGTGGCTCTTTGCCATATGGGGCATCGACCTGATCGAACCTCTTCCTACAGGTCATGGGAATTTCAAGCATGTAGTAGTTGTCGTTGACTATTTTACCAAGTGGGCTGAGGCAAAAGAACTAACTGAAATCTCTTCTTCCAAAATTGAAAAATTTCTCTAGAGAAACATTATTTTCTAATTTAGGATTCCTTAACGGATTGTGATAGATAACGGGGCTCAGTTCACCAGCAAGTAGTTTATTAATTTCTGTAGCAAACTCAAAATTGAAAAACATTTTTCAGCCATAGACTAGCCTTAGGCCAATGGGCAAGTTGAAGCTATGAACAAGATCATCAAACAAATCTTAAAAACAAAGCTAGAGGCCAGGAAAGGAGCATAGGTAGATGAGTTGCCAAAAGTGTTATGGGCCTATAGAGCCACAGCTCGTAGTACTACTGGAGAGACTCCCTTCTTGATGGTTTACGGGTCTGAGGCAATAACACTCGCAGAGCACGAGGTGACTTCACATTGGAGAGCAACCTTTGATCCCGAAGAAAATAATTAGCTGCTTCCTACTAGTCTCAATCTTGTTGAAGAACTAAAGGACACAACTTGCTTAAGAATAGCAACTTACTAAGAACTATAGCAAGATATTATAATAAGATATATTCAAATGCTTAAACGAATTGAAAGACCAAAAAGAGGATTGTTGCAAAAATTTGTGAGAAAGCAAAAGTCTGAATAAGAGATGTTCTCCATTACAACAAATATTTGAAAAAGTTTAGAATATAAAACAGAACTATGGGGAGCTATCTAGGGACTAGTTGGGGGACCAGAAGGGTCTTGAGAAGTAGAAGAATCCACGACAGGCATAGGAGGATCTTCCACCACTTGTTCCTTTAGCTTTGCTTTAACTGCTTCCTACATTAACGAGCTACCCCTAACCTGATCACAAACCCGAATAGGAAGATCACTAGCTATATCAGCAACCGGGGGTGAGGACACCTCTACATCTCTAATAAAACCCTAGATGATCGATTTTATCTCTCTACTAAAGAAGGAGAAGTCAAAATTGGATGCTTCTACCACATAGTGTACATAAAGCTGTTGGTGGTATCAGAAATCACAACTTCTCTAGCTCGAGTGACCATGGCAGATGTTTCCTCTTTCACTTTCGCAGTCTCCTCTTTAACTCGTGCGATCCTCTCTTTGGCTTGCTTGGCAACCCTTTTGGCTCGTCTAACTACCTTTTTAGCTCACAATGCCCTATCCTCGACATGAATGGCCCTTTCCTAAGCAGCTTCAGATTGCTTTTGAAAACTTTCGGCCCTTTACACCAGCATTGCCAAATCCTCTCTCCTCTATTGAAGCTCATCTTGAACTCTGCGTAGTCTCGAAGCCAAATTGGTCATCTCATAAGCAAAGGATTCTTCAACCTTTTTCCTTGCAGCATCGGCACCTCGCAACTGAGCCTCAGCATCCTCTGACTTTTTTCTTAGTTCTGTTGCTTCATTGGTCACCGTTGCTAGGCTAGCTTTGAGCTAACCTCTTTCTTCCTCCCAGCATAGGCTTTCATTTCTCAGTTTTATCACCTCCAACGTCCCTTGAAAAAGAACAGTAAGGAATTGGAGCAAAAAAAATGAAAATGATGAATGAATGACACTAAATACTAAGTAGTGGTTAGTTAATATCTCTGCCAAGGCACTCCCCCATATCTTATCATCCTCCAGAGGCTCTGTATGAACCCCTAAGATTTGGCCCACATTTCTATTAACAACGCCATAAAGTGCCAAAGTCTTAGGTCCCAAGCCTTTAGACGGGTGCTTTGGAGTATCCTCGAACCCTACGATCGGACCATCGACAATCTCTTTTCCCCTATCGATCCTTTGCCTCTTGGGAGGAGGCTTAGCTAGAGCTTCCTCTCTATGACCTAGAGACCTTGATCTCACTTTCTAGACCTCAGCTAGCCCCAATTATGAAACGGGGGCCTAGGTAAGCAAAGTCTCCCATACAATCACTAAAAAAGGAAAGGAGGCTGGCTTGGACAAGAGCCAGAATAGCAGCAGAAGAAGGATGATAGCTAGCTTAAGTGTGAGCTAGAGCAATAGTATAGGAGGACGGATGGTTGACTTGAGTGGAAGAAAGAGCAATAGTTCACCTCGATCTTGCTGAAGGAGGAGGATGGATCAAGTTGACTTTTCCCATATCAATTTGGTCACCAAAGTCAGCAGAAGCAACTTCCCTTGTTTTGTGAGCTCCTATATCTCGTGAGCTATCGATAAGCTCGACACCAAGGGTAGAAGAAAGCCCATAAGCTCGCAAGTGCTCCTCATCAAACTTTGAGTCATTTTATTAGTCGTCAGAGACAATAAACTTATCTAGTACTTCAATCTCTACTGCACTCAACTCTAGCCTCTCTTTTCCTACTCCATCTGCAAAAACATACCACAAAAGGTTAGACTTGAAGCAAAGTGAAAAATAAGATCAACCTACGTCTTCCTAACTCATTACCTGGGTTTAAGACAAATGAAAAATTTTCAAGGTGACGTAAAGAAAAGCAAGAGACATAGAACTAATAGGTTTTATAAGGACCCACATTGGATTTTCCCTTAGCATCCCCACAAGGTAAGACCTTCTTGAATTTGGAAGGACGGGGCGATAGATGGTAGACTCCTTCCCACTGTCCTATACTCTTAAGGCTATAAAGGTGGCAAAGGACCTTGGCAGACCTTGGCGGAAGGGGAAGGAAGGCCATTCTCAAAATGGATTAGTGCTAAAGAAGTCAAAGTGGAATATGCATCAGGAGTTAGCTGAGCAGGAGCAAGCCTTAGCTTATTCAAAAAGTCTATTATATAAGGAGGGACCAAGAACCTAAGGCTCGCATTGAAATGATGAACGCTAATGATAATAAACTTTTCGAGGGGGGGAAATAGCGTGATCACTATAGGATGGTACCATAATGTGACAACCTTTTGGGAAAAAGTATGCCTCAACAATCTCCTCGAGGTCCTTAAACTTTACACTAGAAGGGTGATGTATAAAAAGGGGCGAGCTACAGACCCCTCTAGTCTGGAGTGGGCTACAAACTCGCTAGCAACCTCATCACTCTAGGAGGTAGTACCCTCAACAACGCGGAATGTTTCCCCGCTCCCTTCAGACTCCGTGTCTTCATTAACTATAAGGTGGCAGCGGTTATGAGGGAGAGACATTTACACAAAGAGAAAGAAAAAAGGAAATAATCAGACTACTAGATATGGATTGGTCTCTAACCTAAAACAATCAGTCCTAAAAGAAGGGCTACGACCCCCCTCAAGCCATTAGACCCACCTTCAAAATACAAAAAGGGCTTTGACTGTTGGGCCGATGAAGCTTAGAAAATTAATTGAAGACTTCACCACTATTAGAAACCTTAACGACCACTGGTAAACTAGACACGACAAAAAAGGGAAAAAAGTGCACGAAGACTCAAACGGCATTCTAGTCTTCATTAATAGAAAATATACCTATGAGGGCTTCAAAAATGAAAACTCAAAAATAAAAGGTCAGAAAACAGCTTATTGTATTAAATGATGGAAAAGTCCAAAGCGTGAACAAAACTAATCCTTGATAGCCAGGGGCTTGGTTTGCCAGAATCACGAAGCCAAAACAAGGTTAAAAGTGGTAGGTGCCAATGAACGATCACAAACCCACAGAGAAAATTGGAAGAAAGAGCTTGGGTATGACAGACTCCAAATGGTTAATGGAGGGATAAAAAGTTTACTAGCTTTTGTTGGATGTAGACCAATCGTCAGATCTTAAAAGTCTTCAAATAACCCATAATCTAACAGCTCAGCTTAGGTTAGTAATTAAATTAGATGCACCCACTGAAGACAGTAATCATTACGCTATTTGTGAAAACCAAAGAGTCACTAATAAAACAAGCGTATCAAATAAACCATTAGACCATAGATCGTGACTTGCAAATTGTGCCCCTAACCACTTTGTGACCTAACCTTCACAGCTTTCTTGCGATCTGACATTTGTAACTCTCATTCTATCTCATTTTAGTGGTGTACCTAATCACTTACTAGTAGCTCAGGTGCTCCTAATCGCCCTTGTATCTCACTTCAGTGATACACCTAATCACTTACTGACAACTCACTTCAGTGGCACACCTAATCACTTACTAACAGCTCGGGTGTATCTAATTACCCTTACATCTCACCTCAGTGGCACACTGAATCGCCTACTGATAGCTCGGGTGAACCTAATCGCCCTTGTATCTCACTTCAATGGTGCACCTAATTGTCTACTGATAGCTCGCTTTAGTGACGTACCTAATTGCCTATTGACAACTTGGGTGCACTTAATCGCCCTCGCATCTCATCTCAATGGTGCACCTAATCGCCTACTAATAGCTCGGGTGCACCTAATCATCTTACATCTCGCTTCAGTAGTGCACCTAATCGCTTAATGATAGCTCACTTCAGTGGTGCATCTAATCGTCGACTGACAGCTTAGGCACACCTGATCACTCTTGCATCTTACTTTAGTGGTGCACCTAATCACCTACTAATAGTTCGCTTCAGTGGTGTACCTAATCGCTTACTAACAGCTTGGGCACACCTAATTGCCCTTGCTTCTCCCCTTAATGGCACATCTAATGGCCTACTAATAACTCGAGTACACCTAATCACTCTCGCATCTCGTTTCAATGGCACACCTAATTACCTACTAATAGCTCATTTTAGTGGCGCACCTAATTGCCTACTAGCAGCTTACATCAGTGGCACACCTAATTGCCTACTAACAGTTTAGGCACACTTAATCACCTTTGCATCTCGCTTTAGTGGTGCACCTAATTGCCTACTAACAACTCACTTCAGTGGTGCGCTAAATTGCCTTCACATCTTGCTTCAATGGTGCATTTAATCACCTACTGACAGCTTGTATGCATCTAATCACCCTCGTATCTCGCTTTTATGGTGCATCTAATTTCCTACTAATAGTTCAGGTGCACCTAATCGTCTTTGCATCTTATTTTAGTGGCACACTTAATCACCTATTGATAACTCATTTTAGTGATGCACCTAATCGCCTACTGATATCTCAGGCGCACCTAATCACCCTCGCGTCTCACTTTAGCGGTGCCCCTAATCACCTACTGATAGCTCAAGTGCACCTAATCACTCTCATATTTTACTGTAGTGGCACATTTAATTGCCCATTGACAGGTCAGGCGCACCTAATCACCCTCGTATTTTGCTTCAGTGGCACACCTAATTACCGACTGACAGCTTGGATGCATCTAATTACCTTCACATCTTACTTCAGTGACACACCTAATCATCTGCTAACAACTTATTTCAGTGTTACACTTAATCACCTTCACATCTCGCCTCAGTGGTGCACTTAATCACTTACTGACAGCTCGGGCGCACCTAATCGCCCTCACATCTTGCTTCAGTGGTGCACCTAATTGCCTATTGATAGCTCAGGCACACTTAATCGCTCTCGCATCTCGCTTCAGTGGCACACCTAATCGCCTACTAGCAGCTCACTTCAATGGTGTACTTAATTTCCTACTAACAACTCGGGCACACCTAATCACCCTCACATCTCGTTTCAGTGGCGCACCTAATTGTCTACTGATAGCTTGCTTCAGTGGCACACCTACTCACTTTAGTGACACACTTAATCACCTACTGACAGCTTATGTGCATCTAATCGCCCTTACATCTCACTTCAGTGATGCACATAATCACCTATTGATAGTTCGGGTGCAACTAATCATCATCGCATCTCGCTTTAGTGGTGTAGCTAATTACTTACTGACAACTCACTTCAATGGCACACTTAATCACTTACTGATAGTTTGGGCACACCTAATCACCCTCGCATCTTGCTTCAGTGGTGCACCTAATCACCTACTAATAGTTTACTTTAGTGGCGCACCTAATCACCTACTGATAGCTCAAGTGCACCTAATCACCCTCGCATCTCACTTTTATGGTGCACCTAATTGCTTACTGATAGTTTGAGTGCACTTAATTACCCTCACATTTTACTTTAGTAGCACACCTAATCGCCTACTGATAACTTGGGTGCACCTAATCATCTTTACATCTCACTTCAATGGTACACCTAATTGCTTACTAATAGCTCACTTTAGTGGCACACCTAATTGCCCTCACATCTCACTTCAGTGGCGCACCTAATCACCTATTGACAGCTTGGGCACACCTAATCGCCCTCGCATCTCGCTTCAGTAGTTAACTTAATTGCCTATTGATAGCTCGTTTCAGTGGCGCACTTAATTGCCTATTGATAGCTCAAGTGCACCTAATCGCCCTCACGTCTCACTGTAGTGCATGTGTAACTAATCGCTCATTGTGCTTCTCACCTTGCCTTATCTCGGGTGTATTTAATTACTTATGAACTTCTTTGAATTAAAGCACAGTCTAAGTGTTATCAAACTTATGCCATTATCGACTCATGGTTTACATATGAGCACAAAGCTCGCTACTGGGCAAATCATATTGGCACTCAAGTTCATTTTCAAACAAAGTGGATCAATTCTGTTAACTGAGCATTTAGCTCCAAATTCCCTTAAGCGTGACATGTAGAAATCGGTGAATGGAAAAGTTTGAATATTATCTTCTTCAACATTCAAACAACCAATTATACATTCAGAGTATCAAGAAAAGACGATTTTGATTATAGAGCCTCTTTCAACAAGGTAAATTTATACAAACAAATTTAGAGTACAAAGATTGGAATAAGCCTATAACTATAATAAGCAAAAGGAACTAGCATTTTGGAAGTCTTGGCCCACGAGCAGGCCACATAGTTCCAACTCCTCTTTATTATCTTTCTCTGAAGCTAGGAGCTCATCCCTCTACTTCTCGACTCCCAAACATTTGGGGAAACCAACCAGGATGTCTATAATGCAAGGAGACCAGAGAGCATAAGTGAAGAGCTACCTTAATCTTGAGGAAGTGGCTGGGGAAGGTAACAAAACTTCCCGGGATCCTCAAAGAGGAATCACCCTGGGAAACCTCCCATAACAAAACTTCCCTAGATCCTTGGGGAGGAAATCTTATAGCATACTACAAATGTCTTCTAGGCTTCTATCAAGAGCTCTCATTATCATAAATATGAGGCACTTATCTAAGACATCCACTGGGCAACTCCACAAAAGAAGAAAAGTTTTTCACACCTCATATAGACCAATCCAACCCTTTCTGAAGGATCCAGAAAATGCCAGTTGTTCTTGATCAAGTGATTCAGTATAGAGTAAGATTGCCATGCAAACTATCGTGAGATGAATGCAGTACAATATGGCTAAGCGTGAAGTGAAAAGTTAAAGCTTGACATGACCACACAATAGGCCATGCACTGAGACTTTGACTGAACGATAGGCTACAGGTAAAGTACTAAGCAACCATACAAGTAACTCCCAGTCCACAAATCAAACTGCAAGTTAGGGGGTTAGTGTTATAGGTATTTTATGGACCAAGTGGAATGGATTGACAAAGGCCCAATAGATCGAACTACAATGAAGAATGCGGCCCAATCTGAAGTAAGGTTATTGAGGCAGATGGCAGCTTGATGCCTTTAGCAAATTAAAGCTATAGTGAGCTCCCCCCTTTAGTGCAATTGGAAATAGCTCATATTTGCAAACAGTCTAAACATACTTTTAACTTGCGACTCAACCTCCAAAGTCCGACAATAATTTGTCCTGCATTTATTATCCGATGCCAAGCATTTGTTACCTGTTGTGGCTGTAATCATAGTCCTATAATGATAAATTATGGCTTGTAACCTTTCCAACCTCTATAAATAGGAAGGAAGTCTATTGTAATAGATATAGAAAAATTACCTGTTGAAACTCTGTTAAAAAAAAGAAACAAAATAGTGATCTTTGTAGTTCTGCTAAGAAAAGCAGAGAAATAGCTTCTAAAAACAAATACCTTTATCGTGGATGTAAGGGCTATACTGGCTTTAATTGAACCACATTAAAACCTTTTGTGTTCTTTCTATTTGCCTTCTTCTTCTTCTTCTTGTTTCTTTACATTTTAACATCTTGCGTAGTAATTTGGTTTTTAGAACCTTCAGTTGACCAATTATCAAAATCGATTGTCAACAGAAATTAATTTCACAAATATAAGGTTGGTTATTTTTGTGCTTATTTGTTAACAAAAACTAGGCTTCATTTGTGAAACGAAAGTGTAGAAAGTTGGCCTACAATTAGGGTGTCCTTTGTCTTGGGCACTACATGGTATATAATACATTGCAAAACTTCTGCTAAAAATGGTGGGTGTCCAAAACTAATAGACAATACCTAAATTTGATGGTAGTGGAAGTTATTGCTATATTTATTATCAGATCACATATTAAAGAAAGGGGAGAGTGGGGTTACAAGGTAGCAGATTATTATCTTTGAATCTTTTATTTTATGACTTCATTCATTCAGGCAGATAATCTCAGTGGCTTCAATTCTATACCAGAAAGTAGTAAAATCCTTTCTTTTAGAAAAGTGAATTTGTATGCTAGTAAAGATAAAGCAATGTCTCTACTTTTCTAAGTGAAAAAAATTTCACTGAAAGATGATAAAAAAATGTACTCATTGGAAGCAGTTTCTCCTTTACCCTATCTCTGTCTATAGTTTTGCACTTGTACAAATCAAGGGATTACATACTTCTACAGTTCTACTTGTTTGGATGTGGAATATCCTATTCCCTAGAACCAATCTTTACTAAAATTACAA
>JANHAO010016044.1:0-14592 GCA_026873985.1 Saraca asoca | reverse complement strand
TTTTTTTATCTTCAAAAATAAAGAAAACACATGTTTTCAAAATTTACATCCAAACAAGTTTTTTGTTTTTTGGTTCTAGAAAAACTGTTTTTAAAAAACTGTTTTCAAAAACAATAAAATAAAAACACCTGAAAACACTTCCAAACAGGCCCAATGTAACCACCGCATGTGTGCATATCAATTCTAGTAAGAAATCATTATAGTTATATCAAGAAAAAATAAAATACCTTTGTGAGATGTGGAGAGATCATTGGCACCAAAAGTCAAATATCAGTATTTAAAAAACCAAATATAAAAAAATAATGTTATTTGTATTCTTTTATATTTATTTTTTTTCTTTCACTTTCATTTTATATCAAAAAAATTATTGACTTAATCTTTTCTTTTTTAAAATAAAAATAAACTTTTTTAATATGAACAGAAGAATAAGGATAAAGTAAATACATGACAGAATAAATAGTGTTACTCTATCAAAAATAATGTGGTTAAAAAGCTTAAATATGGACTGTTTGCAACAACGTAGAAGTAAAAATACGAGACATATTCAAGAAGAAGCAGTATTTCAGTATATGAAACGGCAAATATAAAGAAACATTTAGTCAAAAACTTAAACAAGAATAAAAGTAAAAACAATTAACATATTAATTCAAGAAAAGTTGAACGAGCAAACCATCCTTAATTTCTACGCGGTCAGTGGAATAAATGTTTGAAAACTACGTTGCTGCCACTTGGCAAACATATACATCCATTGTCACCTCATCTTATTCACTTCTTTTCTTTTTTTTTATGTCAGAATAACGATAAAATGGTAATTTCATAATTACAAGTACATATTAGAAACACCTCTCTTTCAAGTAAAAGACACAAACATGTAGGACAAAATTATCAATCATAGATTTCATCCTACAATTAGAATTTGCTGTATCAATAAGTGCAAGTGCTCCATTTGGATGCCTATCTCTGAGGTCCTTTCATCATTAATCTTAACTAAATTAACCATCTTGTAATATACTATGTAGTCTAAACATTACTTGATTGGATCCAAATTTTTTTAGTCATCTTTATTAAAATAGAATCCATAAAAATAATATGACGATATTCCTAAGATAATGAAGTTGACAATCACTATGAAGATCATATTTAGCTCCTTGAATCGGTCAAATATGAGGGTTCAGATTGAGCTCCTTGGTAGGTGTACGGACCAAATATCGATATATAAACTGTTAAATATGTTACGCATGTAAATTAAGATTAAAAAAGCAATAATTTTGAATGAATTCCATGGCTGACCAAATCAAAAGGCGATGGATGTTCGTCACAGTTGTTGTGTGGTGAAGAAAATTTATACAAGGAGCACTTAATGCACTCTTTGGCATAGGAACGATTCGCACCTTCCAATATTAATATTCAAATGCAAGCTACACATCTTTTTCATACCATGACAAAACAGACTCAGTTAGCTCCTCATCAAAGTGGAAGCTTAAAGAGCACGAATCAAGTACCCTTTTGCTTCCATCTTTATCTTTTACACAAAAAAGAGCAAAAATGAAGTTTTGATGGAAGACAGGAAAGCGAATACATTCGCCGTTTTATCAGTGATCGCGCTGATCATCTTCATCATCGTTGTTCGCGTCTGCTTGAAGCTCTCGAAGGCTTTCTACCTCATTTGCGGTGCCGATGTCGCTGTTATTCTTGCCGTCTTCGCTTGTGTCCTCATCAGACACCATTACAATCGCAGAAGGAAGTTATTGGAGTCAACGCTGAAATCAGAAGGCCGAGAGCTTCGAATAGAGTACAGTTTCCTAAGAAAAGTCGCCGGAGTTCCGACCAAGTTCCGGTACAAGGAGCTGGAAGACGCAACCGACGGGTTTCAGGCATTTCTAGGCCAAGGATCCTCGGCTTCAGTTTTCAAAGGCATCCTAACTGACGGAACTTCTGTCGCCGTGAAAAGAATAATCGGAGAAGAAAGAGGAGAGAGAGAGTTCAGATCAGAAGTCGCCGCAATTGCTAGTGTTCAACATGTAAATCTAGTGAGGCTAATTGGCTACTGTAATTCTCCAACAGCGCCTAGATACCTGGTTTATGAGTATATCCCAAATGGATCACTGGATTGTTGGATCTTTCCCAAAAAGGAAAGTTCCTCTAGTCAGAGACCTCGTAAGTGTGGTTGTCTGCCTTTGAACTTGAGGTATAGAGTAGCCATTGATGTTGCTAAAGCACTTTCTTATCTTCACCATGATTGCCGATCTAGGGTTTTACACCTCGACGTGAAACCAGAAAATATACTCTTAGATGAGAATTACAAGGCTTTAGTTTCAGATTTTGGTCTGTCAAAGCTGATGGGAAGAGACGAAAGCAAAGTTATGACAACGGTACGAGGAACAAGAGGTTACTTAGCCCCAGAATGGCTCTTAGAGCAAGGCGTTTCGGAAAAGACTGATATTTACAGTTACGGAATGGTTCTGTTGGAGATGATCGGAGGAAGAAGGAACGTTTCTTTGGTAGAAGACGCCAAAAACAAGTCTAAGAAAAAATGGCAGTATTTTCCTAAGATTGTGAACGAGAAAGTAAGAGAAGGGAAGTTCATGGAAATCATTGACCAGAGGCTGCTTGAATGCGGTGACATTGATGAGAGGCAAATGAGAAGATTGGTTTATGTGGCTTTGTGGTGCATACAAGAAAGGCCGAGGCTCAGACCGAGCATGGCGACGGTGGTGGAGATGCTTCAAGGGCGAGTGAGTTTGGATGAGCCACCTGATACCAGAATGATTCTTGTTGATTTGTTATCAGTGGATGAAGATGATTCACCAGATTGTAATAATATGCCGAGGTTGGGCTCAATGACGAGCCGGATACAGAGTAATGGTGATTGTTCTACGTATTCATTGGCATCTACAGTTTTATCTGGTAGATAGCTTTATGTTGTTCAGGTTTTGGGATCAAGCTTCTAAATGATCTAAAGATATATGATTCTGCTTCTGGGAATTCCTATAGTTTTGGTTCTGATTCCTTTTGTTGTTTTAACTTTTAATTGTATAGATCTTCATTTGATTTCTGGAATTTTTAGTTAGCAAAATATGGTAGAGTTTATCAATTTCCTTTGCCAGTCTTCAGACCTTGCCGGCTGACTACGTTCATTGGTTTGACGTTGATATTCTATAGGCTTAACTATTACGAGTCCCATTTGACCCAATCTTTATTTAAATTGCAATCCATGACAAAGTCTAGAGAGTTTCAAGGACACAAAAAAAAACAAAAAAAAAAAAAAAAAACACACACACACACACACAGCACCTAACACTAGATAAAACAACGTAAATTTTAGTGACATATAAAAGCGTTAAAATAATATAAATAGCTATGTGTAAATAGTAAATTTTATTGAGTAGAACTGTTATGGGTATTTTTTGAGTAGTGTAGAATGGGCCAGCTGAAGTCTAATAAGAGACTGGGCCCAGCTAGAAAGGGTGCAAATCACCTAACAATGGAGATCGCTCAACGGAGGTCGCTCAATGGAGGCGCTGGCTCGCTAGCTGCGAGCCCAGGACACGAGACCGAGACAGATTCCAGCTCGTCGAGGATGAACTCCATCTCACCAAGCGAGGCATGCTGCCCCAGTCGTCTTCCAGGGAATCTGTTTGAACTAGCTCACTAAACCCACCAACACAGCCAGCAGGTCACCCAATGCAAACTCAAACTACTCAGCAAGCTGTCTCAAGAATTATGTACGGAACACCAAGGTCTAGTCAGCACCCAAAGGTACATACTCTCAATCGACAAATCAACCTCCAAAATCGACACATCAATCTCCAAAATTCGACAATGAAATGCTAAGCATTTATTATCCATCAAGCATTTATTACCCATGATGACGTAAATAATCATTTTTTTATTTGTCAAATTACACTTGTAACCCTCCCAGCTTCAGTAAATAGGGGAGGGATATATCATTATAAGTAAGTAAGAGCAATTGCATACAGACACTCTGCCAGAACAGTGAGAGAGCACTTGTATAGTGAGAGAGCACTAAAATTGTAATTTGTTGAACCGCACAGAGAAATCACCATATAAAGCTAATACAATCCATCGTAGACGTAGGGGTTATACTGGCTTTAGCCGAACCACGATAAAAGCTTCTGTGTCATTTGTTCTTGCTCCTTCTCATTATTTTTCTTGTTAGAATTGATATCATTAGCTTGCAGTTTAGGGTGTTGAAGGACTATTCGAGTTGACTAAGATTTGGGTTCACTGAACTAAATTTTACCGTCAACATTTTAGCACTAGAAGGAAGGCCCCCAACTACGTTCTCTCTTTCGTTGGCTTACTATCCATTACAATGGCGAGAGGAAGAACCAATAGAAGCTCTGGCACTGTTGCTGGCCAACCTGATGGTCATGTACAGCAGCAAAAAGAAACGTTACCAATCGAAGGCTCGATCTTTCTTGCGGCAGACACCTCTACTGCCCCAACAATAGGTGCTACTGTTGGTATAGCATCTTTCACTCCCCATCAACCTGTTGCCTTTGACACCAATGGAGCTCAAGTGTTGATCTAGTGCCAAGAAACACTTGAAAATACTGTGAAAGAGTTAGCTGATGCAGTGAGAACATTAGCACAAGCACAAGCCTAGGGCACACAAAGGCAAATTGAGGATGCTACACCCAAAAGAGGACCCCAGCAACTCAAGGCCCGACAAAAGAAAGTTGTTAGAGAAGAGCATCGATAAGCTGGTTTTGTCCACTCGTCTAACTCACGGTTGAGGTCAGAAGTTCATCAAGTCCACAAAGATAATGAAGAAGATGATCAGCGGCCTCAAAGCTTGCAACAAGAAAAAAGCTTGAGCAATACCTCGGATCGCTGCTCTTCGGGTCGAAGGCACAGCAGAAAGCACAAAACCTTGGATCACCACTCTAGCGATCAGGAGGATGACCGAAGCCATCGCACCACCAATCGACGGTCCGAGACTCAGGACCCAGTGATTGGCAAGCTACTCCATAAGGTGAAACAGCTAGAAAAAAGACTCAGGGCTCAAAGTGGCTAAGGTAGTTACGAGGAACGGACACCGTTCACCCGGGAGATCGAAATAAAACTCGTTCCTCAAAGGTTTAAAGTTCCTAACATCTCACCATACGACAAGGATACCGACCTTTATAATCATTTGGACGCATTTAATATCCAAATGGACTTCCAGACTACAAACCCATTAGTCAAATGCCACATTTTACCCACGACACTTGGGAAATACCCATGACGTGGCTCATAAGTCTTCTTGCTTACAGTATTCATAGCTGAGATGAATGCCAAATGAAATTTCTTAACTAGTACAAGGTGTTGAAGAGGCAGCTTATATCGTCCTACCACCTCGCGATGGTCTTCCAATGAAGAGATGAGTCGTTGAAGGATTATATTGCTCGATTTAGACATGAGGTCTGTAATGTTAAGAACCTTTTAGATAAGAGCATCCTTACAGCCATTTTAGCTGGGCTCCGTAAGGATAGCAAGCTCTATGAGAGCATATACAAGTCTCTGGTAAAAGACTTGGGCAAGTTCTATGATCGAGTTACCAAAGAAATAAGGTGGGAGGAGACTTTTAGCATGAAGAAGCCCAATCAGAAAGATGAGGTAGGCGGCTCCAATCGGTGCAAAAAGAGGAATAATGGTGGGAGCAATAGAGGTGGCCAAAAAGGGAGTTCCAATAGCCAGGTCACGAAAAAGGCCAGGGATGAGCGACCACTACATTAAGGTCACTACAACATTTACAACATCCTATCCAACACCTCAGAAAGAATCTTCACAATGAAGAGGAACAATGAGGACTTCAGGAGACCCAAGCCCTTAAAGGTTCCCCTTGAGTGAAGAAACAAGAATAGATTTTGTGCCTATCACAATGAAGTCAGGCACAACACTTCAGATTGCTAGTCGCTTAAAGATGCTATTGAGGACCTTACTAGGAAAGGTCACTTGAGGGATTACGTGGTGCAACCCTTAGGACAACGACCTCTATAGCCTCACCAACCAGCTTAGCATCAACTCCAATAGACTCCCGAACATGAGGGGACACCCTCAATGAAGACCATATTCACCATTCATGGTGAACCACATATTGCTAGAGCTTCAAAGAGGTCCCATGAGCAGTATGTGCGAGAGGCAAGACATGTTTTACTTGCAAGGTGCAATAAAGTTGGGGGACCAGCAAAAAAAGCCAAAACGAGCTCAAGTTGCATCACTTTTAGTAGTGAAAATGCTCAGGGAGTACATTCTCTGCACAACAACGTTGTGGTCATTCGAGCCAAAATCTGCAATGCTGAATTGCGAAGAATTATGGTTAACACGGGTGGTTCAGTAAATGTGATATACTGGCAATGCTTTGACCAGATGGGCATAAACCCTAACCAGCTCAAACCTTCCCCAGAACCTCTTTTTGGCTTCATGAAAGATGTAGTAGTCCCAATAGGGCAAATCAAGCTCTCTATAACCCTCGGAGATTCGGGCCATCAAGCCACTACCTTGGCTGACTTTCTGATCATTAACTCTCCATCTGCGTATAATGTGGTGTTGGGGTGACTAGTGATGAATGACCTAGACATGGTCATATCACCTAAACACTCACCATCAAGTTCCTGACCTTGAACGAAGTCGGATGTGTATGAAGAGAGTAAGAAATGGCCAGACAATGCTATAAAGACATAGTTGAAATGGGGGAAAGGGGAAGGAAGATTGATGTGGTCTTTGAGGGAAAGCTACGACCCATGAGCTTGACTGGCAAAAGCTATAACTTAAACCCTTGTGAAGTGGATGTTGAGAGAATGTCGGGTCCAACGGAAGAACTCAAGGAGGTTTGAGTTAATGAGGCAAATGCTGAATAATGCCTCAAATTAGGAAAGAATCTATCTCTAGGCGCGAAGATGGAGTTAACAGAATTTCTCAAAGAAAATCTTGATGTTTTCACCTGGAATCATGAAGACATGGTTGGGATCGACCCCGAAAGTCATGTCGTATAGATTAAACATTAATCCTCTCCATAAGCCAGTTTGCCAGAAGCGAAGGCCAATGACCGCCAAATGGTACGAGGTGTTAAAAGAAGAGGTAGGTAAGCTCTTAGTGAATAAGTTTATCTGGGAAGCATACTATCCCACTTGGGTAGCCAATCCTATTCTTGTAAAGAAGAAAAATAGGAAGTGAAGAACTTGCATTGATTTCACTGACCTTAATAAGGCATGCACGAAGGACAGCTTCCCCCTACCGAGGATTGATTAGCTTGTGGATGCAACAGCAAGACAAGAACTCCTAAGCTTCATGGATGCTTACTCAGGATATAACCAGATTCCCATGACCCCATAGAATGAAAAGCACACCTCATTCATCACCAACCACAGATTGTATTGCTACAAAGTGATGCCCTTTAGGCTAAAGAATGCGAGGGCAACCTATCAGCGGTTGGTGAACATGATACTCAAAGATCAAATCAGAAAAATAATGGAGGTGTACATGGACGACATGTTGGTGAAGTCTGAACAAGTCATTAACCATGTCTGTGACCTAGGGGAAATGTTTCAAATCTTGAGGAAGTACTGAATGAAGCTGAATCTGCATAAATGCATGTTCGGGGTCACCTCTGGAAAGTTTCTCGGCTTCATGGTGAACAATAGGGGGATTGAGGCAAACCCTAAAAAAATCAAAGCCCTCATTGACATGAGATCTCCCATTAGGCCTAAAGATGTCCAGAGTTTGAATGGCAAGTCGTGGCGCTAAGCAGGTTTATCTTCAAAGCAACGAATAAATGTGTCCCTTTTTTCGATGTCCTAAAGAAGGCAAAGAAGTTTGAATAGACACAGTAATGCGAAATTGCCTTCCAGCAGCTTAAATAGTATCTTGGGCCAGCTCCTCTTCTGTCGAAACCAAAAGAGGGTGAAAAGCTAATTGTCTACTTGGGAGTATCCCAATACACCCTCAATACGGCTCTAATGTGAGAAGAAGGTGGGCTAAGTTTCCCATTTATTACGTGAGCAAAAGATTACTAGACGTGGAGAGAAGGTATCCACCAATGGAGAAACTTGTCTACTGTCTGGCAGTTCCCTCGAGAAAGCTACAACCCTATTTCCAAACACACAACATAGAAGTGCTGACATAGTTCCCACTCAAACAAGTCCTACAAAAGATGGATGTCTCAAGACATCTTCTCAAATAGGCAATCGAGCTAGCTCAGTTTGAAATTAAATATAAGCCTAGACCAACAATCAAATGGCAAGCTTTAGTAAATTTCATAGCAGAATTTACTGAACCCATGCAGGAGGAAGTGAAGACATCAAAAGCTCCAAGTTAGGAACTGTACATTGACAAATTGTCAAGCGAACAAAAGGTTGCGATAGGGTTACTCCTCATCAGTCCTAAAAAGCATAAAATCCTCTGCGTACTAAGGTTCGACTTTCAGGCCACGAATAATGAGGTCGAGTATGAAGCCTTGTTAGCTAGACTCTGATTGGCCAAAGAGGTGTGAGCTGAAAGATTAAAGATTTTTAGTGATTATTATCTCATTATCTGCCATGTGTGAGAAGAATACCAAGCCCGGGGATCAAAGATGACTACCTACTTGCCTTGGCTTGCTTTGGCACAACCAAGGATGCTAACTTCCTGGGGCGATCCCAGTAGAATTCCTTTCATCTCCAAGCAAATAACAGAAAGATACTTTGATAATGATTACCAGGATGGCAGGTTCTTGGATGAACCCCATCCTAGACTACCTGCGAAGTGGCAACCTGCCTGAGGATAAGCTTAAGGCCTGAAGATTGCAAGCTTGGACGGCCAAATATTGCATCTACTATGATGTGTTGTACAAAAGAGGGTTCTCAACCCTACTTTTAAGATGCATTGATGGCCCTAATTATAATACCATCTTGGAAGAAATCCATGCCGGCCATTATGGAAACCATGCTAGGGGTTGTCCTTAGCTCAAAAGGCTCTCCGATAAGGATTCTACTGGCCCATGATGAAACAGAACGCAATTGAACTCATCAGGAGGTGCGACAAATGTTAAAGATTTGTGAAAATCCCGTGAACCCCACCAGCATACTTGCAACAGATAGTTAGTCCATGGCCTTTTGCAATCTGGGGCATGGACCTAATAGGACCACTTCCTATAGCTCATGGAAATTGCAAGCATGCAGTGGTAGCTGTAGATTACTTTACCAAGTGGGCGGAGGCAAAGGAGCTCTCAGAGATCTCTTTTGTAAAAATAGAAAAATTTGTATGGAGTAATATTATTTGCCAATTTAGAGTCCCTTAACAAATTGTAACTAATAATAGGACTCAGTTCAATAGCGAGCAGTTCTTCAAGTTCTGTGACGATCTCAAGATTATAAACAGTTTCTCGGTCGTAGACCATTCACAGGCCAACAAGCAAGTTGAAATCATTAACAAGATCATTAAACAAATTTTGAAGAAAAGATTGGAGGCCAAAAAGGGAGCATAGGTGGACAAGCTACCAAAGGTGCTTTGGGCTTATAGAACCATACCTTGTAACGCCACAGGAGAGACCCCCTTCTCGATGGTATATGGATGCGAGGAAATGATTCTAGGAGAACTTGAGGTGGCATCACAATGGAGGATTACCTTTGATCCGGAGGATAACAACCAGTTGTTCATTGTGAATCTAGATCTTATAGAAGAAACAAGGGAGAGAGCTCATCTTAAGGTCATGACCTACTAACAACGAGTTGCAAGATATTACAACTGAAGGGTTCGAGCTTGAAGCTATAAACCTGGTGACCTCGTTCTATGTCATATCCTTCCTAGCACTCGTAAAGCTAGTGAGGGGACCCTAGGGCTGAATTGGGAGGGCCCATATCTCGTTAAGAGAGTTATTGGCCACAGAGCTTATCATTTGGCAAACATGGATGGGACAGAGTACCCTTGAGCTTGGAATGCTAAACATTTTCACCGTTATTATTAATAAAAACCCCCAATATTTGTAAAAATTTATTGAAAATAGGTGTAAACATTCATATAATTCTTTGAATTCCTATTTGTTTTTGAACAAAAGTTCCAATAAAGTCTTGCATGAGAGACAAGTGATGTATCATATAAGGAGTATTAATTGAAGCAGTTCAATGGGTACTCATCTTTACACAAGCTCATCGAGCCTCATGTATTAAAGTAGGGAAGCCAAGGAGAGTAAATGAAAATTCATTTAGTGTTACTTCAACAAAGTTAATTCATACAAAGTCTAAAAGTTCATTTCAAGGTTCAAAAATATAAATATATACAACTGGAACTTTAGGAGCTAGAACTTCAAGAGCTGGGCCTTCTTGAGGCAAAAGGTCAACAAGAAGAGTTCTAGGGACATCTGTTACCTGGTCACTAACGACTTCCGTAACCTACGAGCCACTTTCTCCTTGGAGAGCACCCTCAGTAGAAGGAGCCTCAATTGCAGACCCTACACCCTTTTCAGAAGACTTAGCCTTAGTAGCCCTTCTCTTGAAGTACTCCATGACCTTAAGAGCCTCCTCGCCGAAAGAGAAGAAATCCAGTTCTTGATGCTTTTCCCACAGGGTGAAAAAGAAGGTGGCGCTGGCCATGGACTCAGCTTTCTCTGCTGCTTCCACAATTAGTAAGGCAGTCTCTGCTTTGACCTTAGCAACCTCCTCTTTCCCAAGGGTAACTTCCTTCTTAGCCATCTCCAGCTCCTTCAAAGCATCCTCGGCTCACCGCCCCACTTCCCTTGCTTATTGCTTTACCAACCCAGCTCACTGTTCCACGATCTTGACCCGTTGTACTGCCCGCTCAGCATATTTGTGAGCCACGTCCAAGTCAATCCTTACCTTGGTCAGATCATTAATCATAATGCCAAGGTTTAGTGCAACAGCCTTGCGATCTGCCACTTCATAAGATAGGGCAGTCTCAGTAGCCTTGACTTTTTCCCTCAACTCTAACACTTCAGCTGTGATAACCATCAACTCATCCATAAGCTTCACCTTTTCTTCCTCCTGGGCTTGAAGCTTCTTGTCCAACTTCACCATTGTCAACAAGTTCTGAAGAGCCACATAGCCAAATTAGATTATAAAGAAAGTAGAAGAATTGGGATAAAAGGATTCCACTTACCACTAGGTTATGATGAGATACGTAGGCTACTAACCCTTCAGCAGTGGAATCCTCTGATTCCAACACCTGGATCCTGTTACGAGGCCCTAGGATCGCGTCAACGCTGTCCACGAAGACATTGAGGTACTCCTCGATCTTAAAGCTGGGCCTAGTAGGTTGCTCCATGACTTCCGCCTCTGGAGTCACCTGCTTGCAGCCAATAGCCTTCTTTTTCTTCCCCTTGTCCATTTTTCACTTCTTGGTAGGGGGCCTAGAGAAGGTGGCGACATCAGCTTTAGCATCCACTTCAGGCTGAGGGATAGGAACTAGCTCTTGTGAAAGAGTTAATGCTAAAGTTAAGGGTTAGCTTCCAGCAACATGAGCCATGTTATTATCGGGAGCCAATGAGGTCTCCCCCTTGTTAAAGTCAGATGGTGGCACCTCGAGGATAAGTTTCATGATGTCTTTGTAATTGTTGAAGTTCACTGGACCTACCTCCTAGACCCAACGAATTCCTAATTCCCTAGTGACCTCGATTCCTACAGCTAGCATGAGCTTATGAGAGCAAAGGAGGCTTTCGTCAAAATGGAAGTCATTTTAAAGATCTTCTAAGATAGCAAACTGGTCTAGGACCCCTAGCTCCTTAGTTCCAAGAGTTAGATTCTTGCCAATCCCAACTGCAAAATGAGACAAAGTTAGAATCAATAAAACAAATGTGAACAAGTCATTAAACTCGTATGTCCTTAACTTGCTCATTAGAGGTGAGGAAAAAACTGAAGTTCTAAAGATCATGAAGGGATGAATAGGAGATATAAAACTAATAGGTTTTATAATGCCCCACGTTAGACTTCCCTTTGGCATCCGTCTGTGGCAAAATCCTCTTGTGCTCCATCAGCCAAGCCGAGAAATAGTAAAGCCCATCCGACGTGCTTGTGCACCTAATGTTATACAGGTAGCACAAGACCTCAGTCGATGGTGGTGGGAGGTTATTCCTCAAATATATCAACACTAAGGAAGTAAGCTAGGCATAAGAATTAGGGGTGAGCTGAAATGGGGGCAGAGTTTGATTTTATTCAAGAAATTAATAATAAATGGGTGTATGGGAAACCTAAGCCCCGCAACAAGGTGTGAGAAGCTAATGGTGATAAACCCTTGAGGTGGATAAAGAGCGTAGTCATCTGAGGAAGGCACCATGAGGCGACATCCACAGGGGATTCAAAATGTTTGAACTGTGATCTGAAGATCACAAAAGTAAACAGATGAAACTTATAGGCTGAACACCTGATGATCAGAAGGTCACTGACTTACAGTGGCCTCTTGGTCCCCAACAAGGTCTGAACAAGCAATGAAGTTCCCAGTAACCTCACTACTCCTCGAGGTTGCTTCATCGGGATGTCATGCCCACTATGCCAGAGACCCGAGCTCATCATTGCTCCCTAATTGGTGACGTCCACATCCATGACCTACACCTATCTACACAAAAGAAAAAGGGAATGGTCAGGTTCCTATAAGCAGACCCTACCTAAAGGCTAAGGCTAATGATTTCCTATGTGACAGGCCACGCACACCTCGGGTCACTACACCTAAGACCCAAACTTTGGAGACAAAGGGGACTTAATAATGGAACCACAAATCTAGAAAACAAACACAAGACTCAAAATGGTAATTAAGAACCCTAAAGTCTAATGGCAGATTACACAAATAAGCAAAACCATGTGAAAAGAAAATGTACAGGCAAGCAGTCTTAGCTAGCATTCGGATGTTTCAACCATAAGCAAATGAGTCTCATACAAGCAATAAAACAAGAAAATCTAGAAACCATAAATTGAAAAGAGAAAGACTCACTATGATTAGCTGAAGCAAAAGGTCCTAAAATATGTGTGGAAGTGTTTTTCGATAAGTAGAATCCAAACAATGACTAGAGAGCCGGAACGATGCCAACGACAACAGACAATAGTGACCAGTTGCAAGAAATGGCAGAGAGAGTGAACAAGAAGAACTTGGGAGTTCTGAGTTTCTAATGGCAAGTGAAAGGGAAAGAAGTGCCCCTTCAGTGTATATGGCACACAATGCCACCGTTAGATTTGGGAACCCATTAACTACTTATGATTGGATGATTCAGCAAGTGCCAGCAGAAAGTTGACAATAGCATGGCGCACACACTTATCAGAGGCAGGCATAATTATGACAGGCCAGTGATAGAAATCAAAGTGTCGCAGACAAAGTGAGCAGGAGCCTACAAGATGACCTGCAGGATTGCAGATTACCAACAACGGACCAAAACTCCCAACTCACTCCACGTCTAAGAAATGCCTCTAACACTAAACTCTTACACGGATAACCTAATAATCCTGTGTCTAAGAAGTGCTAGCTACGCGCCAAACTCTTGCATGAGCCTGTCCAAAAAGTGCCTCAAGCACCAAACTCTTACGTAGACATCACTAAAAATCTCATGTTTAAGAAGTGCTAGCCACGCACGAAACTCTTGCACAGGCCACATCCAAGAAGTGCTTTATGCACCAAACTCTTGTGCGAATAACATCAAGACCTCATGTCTAAGAAGTGCTAGCCACGCACCAAACTCTTGTGCAGGTCGCATCCAAGAAGTGCCTTTGGCACCACACTCTTGCATGAACAAAGGCACATCTATGCAATCTATATGGGCATTCGATCCTATGCTAGTGAAAGTGCTCAAGCACTCTGATGCTTAGACTCATGGCTGACAACAGCATTTCGATGCTCAAATTTATTGCCAACTAAGATAAACTAATGCGACCAATTTGTCATCCAACATGGCACATATCCTTCAAGTCATGATTGATTGACTGAAGTCCTTTCATATAAATTCAATGAATATTTTCTGAGGTCAATTGACCTAATAAGCACTTCTTTTATCTAATTATTACCAAGTTATACTTTGCAGGGACTTATTTATGTTGGCAATTGCGACCTACTAGACCGCTAATATTGCATGCTCAGGAAAAATAAGAAATAAAATGCTAAGCTTCATTACAAAACTTCTTTCAATGAGGTAAATTTACATGAAGGGTCAAGGATACAAATCAAAATAAGCCTACAGTTGATTGGGGAAGAGTTGAACCCTAACAAGCCTACAGCCATAATACACAGTAGGAACTACCCTCAAGGGCCAAATCTTGAAAGTAGTGAACAAGCCAAACTGCTCCAACTCTTCCTTACCCTCCTCCTAAGTTACTAACTTATTCCCTTACTTGGGTGCTTGTAAGGTACTCAGAAAGCCAAATGGTTTCCTCAATCAAGTAAGAAGGCTGAAGAACTGATTAGATTGGCTCGCTATGCAAGAAAACCAAAGAGTAAAAGGAAGAAGCTACATCATCTACATGTCAAATGGAGAGGGAATGGAGGAATGTAACAAAACTTCCCTGGATCCTCAAAGAGGAATTATCTATAGAAGTTTTTGTTAGTCTGGATGGGTGCCCTAGACCAATTTGATTGAGTTCTAGTGCATCCTAGACTATACATTCTGTGCATTTAGAT
>JANHAO010016043.1:0-14558 GCA_026873985.1 Saraca asoca | reverse complement strand
GGAGAGCTTCCATGTAAGTCTACCAAGTTAATCTATCTTTTGGTTAAGTAACTTTGCTAATTGATTTGAGTTTTGATTTGTAAAGCTGAGCTTCAACATGCTATGTTGTCTGCCATAAAGTTTGCTTACATTTTTGTTTGTCATAAGATTCTCATCATTGCTAAAAAATTTCAAGGTTTTTTGAATCTTCTTATTCTTGTCACCCTTGTGTTTTGCATTGTATTTTGTTTTGTATTTTGCCAGGGAGTACAAAAGCTAAGTGTGGGAGAATTTGATAACAAAATATTTCAACCATTTATTTGTCTTCTCACTTAGCATTTTAGGGTCCAAAATTACTTACCTCCAGCTATGTTAGTGTGCATTTATGATTTGGTGCCAATTGGAATCATTTTGGAAAATTCTGTATATTTGGCCATTTTGAGTAGTTTCTGTAATCTGGCTATATCTTAAGTTACATTTGTTCAATTAATGTGATTCTTATCTTGTAGGAAAGATAAGAGAGAGATCTACAACTTTCATGAAGACTTCAAAAGTTGAATCTCGTAATTGGTCATTGAAATTAGAGCTCAATTCAGAATCAGAATATTGTCTCAGCCCTGTCCCTAGCAGCTCGACCTCCGAACATTCAATAGATCATATCTAGAGCTACACAAGTCCAATTGAGGTGAAAATAATCCCAAATGGAAGCTAAGACATAAGGCCACATTTCATATGAATACTTCTAGAGCTAAAGAGATCAAATTGGGCATGAAAATGGAGCTGCAATTCATGATAGAAATGCTACGAAAATGGGTTCTGTAGAATTGGACTTTTAAGGCCCCCAATTGGCATAGATCTTGAGCCCATTGCAACATCCTTTGATCTAGCAAACACTCAACCAACTGGAGACCCAAAATTCAAAAGAAAAAGTAGGGAATGTAATCTACATTGAGCGCACAACACGCAATGGTAGAGGCAGCAACTAGACAACCATCATTACCTACTCACCTGCCAGCTAGCTTCTCTTCTTTTCTACCCGGGCAAACTCCTTTTTGTGAGAGCCTTTTGCTTCATTTTTGTAAGTAGTTTTTAGGGTAGTTTTAGCTTAGTTTCTCTGGTGTAGAGAGTAAGCTTTTGCTCTCCTTTTTCTTTGCATTTTCATGCCTCCATGGAAGGCTAGCTGTAATCAGTCCAAGGGGCTACAATTTGAAGATTAATGTTGAGGTTTTGTTCCTTCATTCTAGATTCCATTTGTTAGCCATTTCTTTCCTTTTTCCTCTATATTTTGCAATAAATATATGATTTTAATGAATTTATTTGATTTAGATATTATATTATTGTTACTTAATGATCAATATTAGGAAGAGGATAGGAAAACTAGCCAATGCATTGAGCTTTTGATGTGTTGTTTGCTGGGCTGAATCTTGACTGCTTAGGATGGATTCATTAATCATTCCAAGGATTTTTGTTATGATTTTCAACAATTGGATGAACATTTAGTGATCAAGGATGCATTAATCTCAAGTTGATTCCCCTGGTTGGTTGGTTTATCTATTTGGATTTTCATTTCTACATATAGTTGCATGTTAGTGTAGTTTCTGCTAATGTAGTTTTCTACCAACCAACCCCCCCCATTTATATCTTCTAATATGGTAGATAATATCTACAAATGATCTTTGGGTTTGACCCAGTATTGCCATATACTACAAGTAGTTAGGTAACTCGATTTTATAAATTTTTAATTTGATTCGGTGTCGACAGCCATGCATCAGTGAGCTATGAAGTAAAACAATTCCATTACCTTAGGCAAATAATCAATTCATCAATTCTTTACACTTCAGTAATCATGAAGTCACGCTAGCATTGAGTGTTTAAGAGTGCCTCCGCACATCAGCGAGCATGCAGCCGTACTGGCAAAGTGAGTTTGTTTTGAGCATCTCTACGCCTTAGTGAGCACGTAGCCATGCTGGTTAAGTGAGTTTATTTTGAGCATCTCCATGCCTCAACGAGCATGCAGCCATGCTGGTTAAGTGTTCATCAATTCTTCTCCAGATTGAGTTCTGGGGGGCCTCAACCGGACCAGAGGCCACGGTTGGCATAGGGTCACCCAAGAAGCTTTGGGGGAGTTGACCACATACAAGTTGTGGATATCACCAATTCTTGGAAGCAAAATGACTAAGTTCTGCATTAAACTTATTAATCATTTCAGGGATCCTTATTATGATTAATAATAATTAAATGAATATTTAGTGATTAAGGAAGCATTAATCTCAAGTTAATTCCCTTGGCTGGTTAGTTTATCTATTTGCATTTTCATTTCTGCATATAGTTGTATGTTAGTATAGTTTCTGCTAGATTGGATTTTGCCAACCCCCCCATTTTTAGCTCCTAATTTGATTGATAACATCATCCTTAAATAATCCAAGAGCTCGACTTGGTGTTGCCTTTACCGCAAATAGTTAGGTAGCTTCAGTTTATATAAATTTCTAATCTTGACTTAGTTCGATAGCTGGTCAATTACCTTGTTCTGTGTTGTTCCTCTTTTTGCCGTAAGAGGAATTGGCTTTTTCATCCTTCTTGTTAGACCTTTTCGAGCCGAAGGTCTCTTTCCACTTAATCTGCTTGGCAGTTTGCTCATACAACTTGATGAGGTCCTTGACCGAGGACTTGTACAAACTCTTGTATAACTTTCCATCTTTGCAAAGTCTCACGGAGATGGTGGCCAGCATGGTTTCTTCAGATGGATTCCCCACCGAATTTGCTTCGAGTTTGAATCTTGCAATATAGTCCTTAAGTGACTCATGCTTGTGCTAAAAAACCATAATGAGGTGATAGGAGGGCATAAGTTATCTCTTCAGTGCTCGATACTGGTTGATGAATTTCTGTTAGCAGTCTTCCCAACTGCCAATTGGGCAAGCTGGGAGGCTTCTGAACCAAGTTCAAGGCACACCTCCTAATATGGTTGGAAATACTTGGCACTTGACCAATAGGTCCGTTGTTTGCAAGTTCATCTGAACATTGAATGTGTCCAGATGATCATAAGGATTGAAATCCCCATTATATGACGGGATCGCAAAGACCTTGAGCTTGAGAGGGAGAGTTTGAGTTTTGATCTCCTCAGAGAATGGTGACCGTTTCTCATAGTGAGCTCGATCACCCGGGGTTCGGAGATGTTCCTCCAATAGGGTTATCTTTTGAAATAGTTCTCCAACTAACGGGTCTCGTGCCCTAGAGTGCTGACTGGACTATTGCTAGATCCTTTGATCCCTATTGTCGTGAGGGTTGCGACCTGGGGTCTGCTCTTGCAAGGAATAAGCTGGAGAGTCACCTTGGTTTGGGTCATCCAGATGTTGAGTTTGTTGCTGTTGGAGAACATTCTCGGGCGTTGAGGCTTCGGTCTCTGCACACCTTGTGCTAACAACGTGATTGCTTTAGTCAGTTCTCCCATCATGTGTTCAAGCTTCTCCTAGTGTTGAAGCCAGGTTTGTACTCCGTTAGAGCTGGCTAGAGAGACACCAGTGGTTATGCCAATGACTGGAGCCATGGAAGAATCCATTGTTGAGACATGGCCCTCTGGAAGATTGGGTTGCACATTCAAAGCTCTGGTTGCTCTTCCCTTGGCCATTGTAGCAAGAAATGAACCAGAATTAGGTGAAATCCCCACAGATGGCACCAAAAATGTTGACATCAGATTTTGGTAATGGTCCAAACTTCGGCCAACGGGGAGATTCTTATGGGATCTTTGACCTTTAGCTGGTTCAAATATGATAAATCAGCAAAATAAACAAAGAGGGATGGAAGAGCAGAGAAAGAGACACAAGGTTTAACATAGTTCGGCCAAATCCGGATATCACTAGACCCTACATCCATGGATTTTTAAAGAATAGTAAAGAACAATAAAGACACAAGGATTTTTATAAAGAATAGTAAAGAACAATAAAGACACAAGGATTTTTAAAGTGGTTCAACTTCAACTGAAATTGAAATTGAAGCCTACATCCACCAAATCAATCTTCAATTGGATGACCACTTTTATTAACAACTATAGGAATTAATTGGGCTCTTGCACATTAGTTTACAACATAAGATTTTGATTGGGCTCTTGCCTACCTAGAACACCACAACAATTGATTGGGCTTTTGCCAACCTATTACATAAGATTTAGCTGGACTCTTGCTAACCTAGATACAAAAATTCTTTTATCTCATACAAACTATGATCAACCTTATAACTTAGAGATATTCCAAGAATTTTTTACAATCTTCAACTAGTTATAATTAACCTCACAACTAAAGAAGATGCAAAGGGAAGATCAACATCTTCCTTTATATCTTCAATTTTTATCAACCTAAAAATCTAGTATAAAACCAAGAATAGGGTAAAAGAATACAATACCATAATTGAGATGAAAATCTCAATTAACTAACTATGTGATCTTCATAGATTTAATCCAAGATCCTTAATTAATTGAAGTTTAAAGAGATAGAATTAAATCAATTGAAACTTAAGTTTTTCACTTTGTTTTCGCGTTTAAGACATGAGAAACTGATATGAGAATCGTGCTTTGTTGAAACGAGGTAAAGGCTATTTATAGCTATTGTAATCGATTTTTGAAAAATAACTAAATTTTTGACCTTGAATCGATTTATAACAGTTATCAACTAATTAATCGATTTGTGAATCGATTCGCTTCTGAAGATCATGAAGAAGTTCATCATCGAATCGATGCATGAATCGATTTAGCCTATAGTGTAAAAAGGTTATGAATTGATTGCCTAATTGATTTAGAATATTTTTTTGTTTTGATAAAAGTATTTTTCAAAAACTTTTCTTCATGAATCAATCACCTAATCAATTTAAGTATATTTCATAAGACTTTTAGTATGAATCGATTTACAAATTGATTCATACAGTAAAAATAATTTTTATAAAAATTCTACTTATGAAAAGTATTTTGAAATCTTAGTTAGAAAATATTTATTTTTCAGTTCATTTCACTTAATTTATTTTTATCTCAGTTTAATTATTTTAGAGAGTTATTTGGATCAAATTTGATTAAAACACACTTACAAAAGATCTTAGAAAAGTTAATAAAATAACTAAGACTAATGTTAGATCTCTTAATTTCATGAATGTCATTTGATCAACTTACATTTACAAAATGAACAAATACTCAAAGCACATAGTTAGATTGTGGCATCAATTAAAATTATTTTTCTATATCAAAATTGAAGAATATATGCTAGCAAGGCTAACAATTTCCTTCTTATTGATGGTGACAAACAATTTTAGATAAGCATTAAAATATGCATGCAGTGAAAAATTTTACATGAAGGTCTTTCTATTTACAAGTTCTTCTGTTTACTCCCCCTTAAGTTTTTATTCTCCCTTATCTATTTTCCTTGTCTAAAATCCCATCATTCTCCTCCTTGTGACACATCAAAAAGCAATAGTACCTCATTAAAATGAAATAACAAAGTTTAAAATCCAAGCTATATAATAAGAGTAAAGGGATTTAAGAATACCAAAATGTTTTTAGCTCTAGTTTAATACTAATCTCCCTTAGAAATAATTATTCTACTTAATTTCAAACTTGTTGCATGGGTCATTTTATTTTTCTATATAACAAGTGTTGAACCAATTTTAAAATCGGTTTAGCCAGGATTGAATTGATTCAGGCATCGATTCATTTAGATTGATAAAATTTTTTCAAAAATTTGATATCTTCCCAAAAGATGAAAATTTTGTTAAATCAATTCTTGAACTGACTTATAGTGTAAATTTTCTAATTGTGAATTGATTCAAAAACTCACAAAAACTTAGAAAAATTTGAATTGATTTAGGATTTGATTCAAAAAGTTTTGAAATTATTTTTCACATAGTTTTGTTTCAAAATTGTTAATAAATGATGTATTTATCAGCAGTAGTCAATTGAACACAATTTATGCCTCAAATCTTATATTGAGTAATTGCAAAATGAACTTAGAAAAAATCTCTAATGTCTAAGTTAGAATTTGCAAAGGTAAATAAATAAGCATAAAAGATAGAAACATCTAAAGGGTGTTTTAACATTTTGGGTTATGTGGTAAGAGCAACTGTTGTTCAACATCATGAGTTGCTTCTTTGTGTCTCTCGCAAACCTACAAAATAGAAACTTACACTTGTTTTGCTGGTACCTAATGGATTTTGGGTCCATATTGGTTAGTAAACATATCAAGATATCTTTTAGGTAACCAAACTAATTTTTCATTTAGTTTCAGCATATATGTATCATTCCTATAAGGATGGTGTCTAATATGATGTCCCTACTGATTGCAATAAAAACAAGTCATATAACTAAAATATCTATTTGATTTAACAACTTAAAATCTTTTCTTTGATATCTTCTTGTTTTGTTGTCTATATCCTAAACCAATTTTATTTTGAAAGTAGTTTGATTTTGTACCATATTATTCAATCTCATTTTACTATTTGTAAATCCTTGTAAAGCTTTAGTCAATGTGTTTATTTTGGATTTGTAAATTTTACATTGATAAAAAACTTTATTTTCATTCAATACTTTTTTAGCCAAAAGATTTAAATCATGGTTTTCTTTTTCAATCTAACTGATTTTCTTAAGCAGGCTATGTTTTTCCTTTTTAGCATGCTTTAATTCATTCACAACCATTTTTAATGCATGATACAACTCTTCATATAGATCATTAGTTTTATCATTAGTATTATCATAATTACTAGAATTATCATCATCAATAGAATTAAGTTTATCTCTAGAGTAAAAGAAGGATAGATTACCAAATACCTCACTATCATAATCTAGTTTGGCCATGAGGCAAAGGAGTGCTTCTTCTTCTTTCTCTTCATCATCTCCATAATCAGCATTTTTATCACCCCAAACAACTAGGTTGCCTTTCTTGAGGGTTGACTTCCTTTTTTTTTTTTTCATTTTCAATCTTTTTCTTCAAATATGCAAGATAATCTAGCTTAAAGTGTCCAGCTTTCTTACACTAAGAATATGTTAATATAAAAGAAGAATTCTCTTGTCCCTTTTTATTCCAATTTCTTCTTAGAGGACTAGCTTTCTTCTTCTTTTCTTTGACCATTTTCTACAAATTTTTGCTTAATGAGACTAAATCAACTTCTTCTTCACTTTTGCTATTGTCTAATTCATCATCATCAAATTCAAATTTCTTTGCAGCTTTAAGTGCCAAAGTTTTTTTCTTTTTATCATTATAATTTTTCCTATATTTCTTCAGCTCTAGTTCATGTTCTTCTAAATTTTCATAGAGGTCCTGAATTATTAGCATCCCTATCTTAAGTGATTTCTTGATAGCTATCATTTTTGGCCGTTATTCCTCAACTAGAGATTGTGCACTGAATCTGCATTGTCAAATTTTTTTCCAAGAAGCAAAAGTTAATTAGTTATAGCAATGAATCTTTGGATAAGGTCTCTAATTGATTTATTTTCTTTCATTTTGAACATTTCATATTTAGAATTTAAAACATGCATTTTAGATGCTTTAACTGAGTTATGCTTACATGTGCTACTTCTAAAGTGTCCCACATATGTTTAGCAATGGTATAATTAGAAATCCTTTTATATTCATTAGGTGAAAGTGAGTTAGAAATAATTAATTTGACCTTAGAGGCAATGAGGTGTCTCTTCCTTTCTTCTTCAGTCTATAGTGACTTAGGTTTGGGCTATGGAATCCTATTAATCAGTGTCTGTTGGATCATATCCATCGTTAACAATTTCATATTCAGAAACTAAAACATGCATTTTAGATGCTTTAACCTAAGTTGTGCTTACATGTGCTACTTCTAAAGTGTCCTACATCTGTTTAGCAATGGTACAATTAGAAATCCTTTTATATTCATTAGGCAAAAGTGAGTTAGAAATAATTCATTTGACCTTAGATGTAATGAGGTGTCTCTTCTTTTCCTCTTCAGACTATAGTGACTTAAGTTTGGGCTATGAAATCCTATTAATCAGTGTTTGTTGGATCATATCCATCGTTAACAATTTCCTACATGTTTAGATCAGTGGGTTTAATAAAATTTTTAATTTTCTATTTTCAATAGGTATAGTGATGTCCATTAAAACCAGAGGTCCTATATAAAGATAAACATTCAGGTAAGAGAATATAACTAGAATCCATAATCTTGTTGAAAATAAGAGAGTATTAAGAGCCAAAAGCTCTGATACCAATTGTTGGTCCTGAAAAGTATAGATTTTACCCTTTTTACAAACATAAAATATATACTTTTTTGAAATAGATAGGATTCTATTTGATTTGTAAAGTGGAAGTCTTTAAAGAAAATTATCTTTGGAAGCTTATTGGATAATTAAGATTATATTAGAGTTACTAATAAGATGTGATATAGAATTTGAGAAACAATTGTCAATTAAATAGATTAATCTGAATAGCAAAGTGCAACAGAACAATAGAATATAATTGTGTAGTAGAAACTTATTATAGCAGAAATGTAATTTATAATAAAGAAAAATATGCAGAATTATAAAGAACAGTAAAGAAGAATAAAGACACAAGGATTTTTAAAGAGATTCAACTTCAACTGAAATCACAGTTGAAGTCTGCATCTACTAGATCAATCCTCAACCAGATAACCACTTTTATTAATAACCATAGGAATTAATTGAGCTTTTGCATATTAGTTTACAACACAAGATTTTAACCGGGCTCTTGCTTACCTAGAACACCACAAGATTTAGTGGGGCTCTAACTAACTTAGATATAAAAATTCTTTTATCTCATACAGACTATGATTAACCTCATAACCTAGAGATATTCCAAGAATTCTTTACAATATTCAACTAGTTGTAATCAACCTCACAATTAGAGAAGATGCAAAGGGAATATCAACCTCTTCCTTTGTATCTCTGATTTTTATCAACCTAAAGATCTGAAATAAAACCAAGAATAGGGTAAAAGAATATAATACCACAATTGAGATAAAAATCTCAATTAACTAGTTGCGTAATCTTCACAAATTTGATCCAAGATCCTTAATTAATTGAAGTTTAAGGAGGTAGAATTAGATTAGTTGAAGCTCAAGTTTTTCTCTTTGTTTTTGCATTTAAGATATGAGAAACTGATATAAGAACTGTGCTCTGTTGAAATGAGGTGAAGGCTATTTATAGTTATTGTAATCGACTTTTGAAAAATAACTAAATTTTTGACCTTGAATCGATTTGTGAATCAATTCATAGCGGTCATTAACTAATTAATCAACTTGTGAATCAATTTTCTTATGAACATTATAAAGAAGTTTATCACCGAATTAATGCATGAATCAATTTAGTCTATAGTGTAAAAAAGTTATGAATTGATTATCTAATCGATTCAGAATATTTTTCTAAGTTTCGATAAAAGCATTTTTCAAAAACTTTTCTTCATGAATTGATTGCCTAATTGATTCAAGTACATTTTACAGGATTTTTAGTATGAATTAATTCATCAATCGATTCACATAGTGAGAAATAATTTTTATAAAAATTCTACTTTTGAAAAGTATTTTGAAATCTTAGTTAGAAAATATTGGATTTTAAATTCATTTCACTTGATTTATTTCTACATCAGTTTAATTATTTTAAAAAGTTATTTGCATCAAATTTGATTATAACACACTTATAAAAGATCTTAGAAAAATTAATAAAAGTATTGTTATATGCAAAAAATGGCCTTAAGAGCTCATAGCCCCGGGCACGCCAAAGGCACTCAATAAGCTTCACTTCACCCATCAGAAAGCGACACAGCAAAGTAGTCCTGGCATCATCCTGCGAAGCAAGTCTTGCCTCATGAGGCAGCGAGGTAGCGACGCAGTGAGAAGATCACAAGACCAGCTTACCAACTAGTCGACCACCCTGCTCGTGCCCGCTACCTTGCTACAGTAGCACCAAGCTCGCTACAGTAGTTCCTATGATGCCTCTGAGCCAAGAGTCCCTGCTCGAGATGCCATGCACCTCGCATGGTGGAACAGCACCAAGTGACGGATGCAGACAGACGCAAGTCTACAGCCAACTAGGGGAACCCACCCTGTAGCCTACATTCTGCAACAGCCGAATTGTAGCCTTTTACTATATTTCTCATTTATTTTTTGATGTAACACAATTGTAGCTTGTAATTAATGCATGTAACTCCTCCTTCCTCTTTAAATAGGATTGCATTGTTAGAAGAAAGGAGGCCAAAAAAAAAACTCTGTAAGTAGAAACTCTACTAAAATCATTTCTCGGCACATCAATAAAATCTTCACTATGGACGTAGGGTCCGATACCACCCAGATTTAGCCTAACCATGCTAAACTTTGTGTCTTCTTCTCCACTCTTCCCTTCATCTTTGTTTATTTTGCCACTCTATTATATCTAAACCAGTACATGCTTAAGATCCTATAAGGATCCCCCCATTGGCCAGAGTTTGGAGCGTGACTAAAATTTGACGTCAACATTTTGGCATCATCTCTGGGGATCTCACCTATTCTGGTTCGTTCCTACTGCAATGGATAAGGGAAGAGCCACTCAAATGCGTAACGCCATACTCCAGATGGCCATATCTTGACAACAGACTCGTCTATTGCTCCCATCGTCAGAACAGTTGTTCGGTGCAATCAATTCTTGCCGCTAATAGCATCGACAGACCACAGATCTGGCTCTAGCATAAGGAGAAACTTGAGCACATGATGGGAGAACTAACTAAAGCATTCACGTCGTTGGCACAAAATGTGCAGAGACAAGCTAAAACCCAATGCCCGAGCTATCCAAACCAAGGCAATACCCAAGCTCGTTGCTCATAGGAGTAGACCTCGAGTTATGACCCTCGAGACAATGGATACCAAAGTGTCCTATGATCACCCAGCCAACAATTTAGGGAATGGGACCCGTTAGTTAGGGAGCTATTTCAGAAGATGGCTCAGTTGGAAGAATGCCTCCGAACCCTGGGTGATCGAATGTGTTGCAAGGAGCGGTTGCCACCTTCTGAGGAGATCGAAGCCTGACCCTTGTATAATGGGGATTCTAATCCATATGATCATCTAGAAGTGTTCAATGTTCAGATGGATTTACAGATAACTGACCTTTAGTTAAGTGTCAAGTTTTTCCAGCCACATTGGGAGGTGTGCCTCGAACTTGGTTCAGAAGCCTCCTGACTCGCTTAATTGGCAATTGGGAAGATTGTCAATAGATGTTCATCAACCAGTATCGAGCACTGAAGAGACAATTGGTGCCCCCTGACATCTCGCTATGATTTTTTAGCACAAGCATGAGTCGCTTAAGGACTACATTGCTAAATTCAGACTCAAAGCTAATTTGGTGGAGAATCCATTTGAAGAAACCATACTGGCCACCATCTTTGCAGGACTTTGCAAAGATGGAAAGCTGTACAAGAGTCTATATAAGTCCCCGGTGAAGGACCTCACCAAGTTCTACGAGCGAGCTGCCAAGCAGATCAAATAGGAAGAGACCTTTGGCCTGGAAAAGTCTGACAAGAAGGATGAAAAGACTAACTCCTCTCGTGGCAAGTGGAGGAGCGATGTGGATTAAGGTGACCCCTCTGCCGAGCGGGCGGCCAATAAGCCCAAAAAACCCAAGGGTGGACGACCCCAGTATTCGAATCACTATGAATAATTTAGGATCCTATCAGACTCGCAAGATAGGATCTTCATGACAGAAAGGGACAAGGAAGATTTCGGGGTACCCCCACCCTCCAATACCCCTTACAGACGGAGAAACCAGGAAGAGTTTTATGCCTTTCACAATGAGGCTGGTCACGACACAACAAATTGTCGGGCCCTCAGAGAGGCAATTGAGGACCTAATCAGAAAAGGGCGTCTAAGGGAGTACGTGGTCTAACCCTTAAGGCAACTACCCCAGCCTTCTCAACGCAATACTAACCAAGAATCGGGGGGCTCGGTTCGAGTTATATTTTGATGTTGTATTTCAAATTTTGGGGCAAATGCAATTGTCATTCCCTTGATTCTATTGAAAGTTATTTGCCAATTGATTTAATGTCATTCACTTTGTCCCTTTTTGCTTTCGAGTGTTAGTAACATCCGCAGCTCTCATGCGACCAATTTCCCTAAAATTTGCAAGGAATTATTTACGCCAACTGTGACCTTTGGTCTAGTTGAGGCCCCTTAGAGCTCATTCCGGAGAAGAATTGACGAACATTTAGCCAATAGAGCTGCGGGCTTGCTGAGGCATAGAGACGCTCAAAACATACTCATTTAGCCGACATAGCTTCATGCTCGCTGAGGTGTGGAGATGCTCAAAACATACTCATTTAGCTAGTGCAGCTTTGTGCTTACTGAGGCATGAAGACGCTCAAAACATACTCATTTAGCTAGCATAGCTTTGTGCTTGCTGAGGCGTGGAAACGCTCAAAATATACTCATTTAGCCAGTAGAGCTGCGGGCTTGCTGAGGTGTGGAGACGCTTAAAACATACTCATTTAGCCAGCACAGCTTCATGCTCGCTGAAGCATGGAGATGCTAAAAACAAACTCGTTTGGCCAGTGCAATTTCGTGCTCACTGAGGTATGGAGACGCTTAAAATATACTCATTTAGCCAGCGTAACTTCGTGC
Source organism: Saraca asoca (assembly GCA_026873985.1). Taxonomy (NCBI): domain Eukaryota; kingdom Viridiplantae; phylum Streptophyta; class Magnoliopsida; order Fabales; family Fabaceae; genus Saraca; species Saraca asoca. Next base: position 1,985 of record JANHAO010016043.1, on the reverse strand, counting down.
TCGCTGAGGCATGGAGACACTCAAAATAAACTCGTTTAGCTAGCGCAGCTTTGTGTTCACTGAGGTGTGGAGGCACTCTTAAAAACTCAACGCTAGCATGACTTCGTGATCGCTGAAGTGTAAAGAATTGACGAATCGATTATTCGTCCAAAGTAGATCTGCATTAGAGAGCTCCGACTATGAGCTGGTGAAAATACACAAAGTAAGATTCTGACAGATCGAGAATTGCAAAGTCTTAACTCCTAGCCCGTAGAGCGAGCTGCGAGTTGGAGGGCTTATATTTTATGCAAAAAATGGTCTCGAGAGCTCATAGCTCCAGGCACGCCAAAGGCACTCAGCGAGCTTCGCTTCGTCCATCAGAAAACAACACAACGAAGTAGACCCGACACCATCCCGCGAAGCAAGCCTCGCTTCGCGAGGCAGCGACACAACGAGAAGATCACAAGACCAGCTCGCTAAGCAGCTGACCACCCTGCTCGTGCCCGCTGCCTCGCTACAGTAGCACTAAGCTCGCTACAGCAGTTCTTATGACGCCCCCGAGCCAAGAGTCCCTGCTCGAGACACCGTGCACCTCGCATGGCAGAACAGTGCCAAGCGACGGATGTAGATAGACGCAAGTCTACAGCCAACCAGGGGGACCCACCCCGTAGTCTACATTCTGTAGCAGTCGAATTGTAGCTTTTTACTGTCTTTCTCATTTATTTCTTGATGTAACACAATTGTAGCTTGTAATTAATGCATGTAACTTCTCATTCCTCTATAAATAGGATTGCATTGTTAGAAGAAAGGAGGCCAAAAAAAAAAAAACTCTGTAAGCAGAAACTTTGCTAAAATCATTTCTCGGCACATCAATAAAATCTCCGCCATGGACGTAGGGTCCGGTACCACATGGATTTAGCCGAACCACACTAAACTTTGTGTCTTCTTCTCCACTTTTCCCTTCATCTTTGTTTATTTGGCCGCTCTATTATATCTAAACCGGATACAGGTTTGAGATCTTGTAAGAATCCCCCCATTGGCCGGAGTTTGGAGCACGACCAAAATCCGACGTCAACAAGTATTAAGACTAATGTTGGATTTCTTAATTTCTTGAATGTCACTTGATCAATTTGTATATGTAAAATGAACAAACACTCAAAGCACATAGTTAGATAGTAACATCAATTAAAATTATTTTTTAATATTAAAATTGAAAAATATATGCTAACAAGGCTAACATTAATTAACTCAAATATTTTCTATTTCCCAGAAAATTGTAATTTCTGTGATATTTTTTGCAAATAAAAAAAACTTCTAAAGTTGACGAAAGTCATAATTCCATGGTTGGATTATGTTTGTGTTTGGAATATGAGTGGATTATGTTTTTTTCTTTTCCTGGTAATTCCAGAGGCTAAACAGCCAAATACAGAAACAAAAGATAAATAAAAGGTCTAATTTAACCCATCTTTTACGTATGTAGAAGTATTCAATATATTGTTTGTTTTAGACATCTCAATATAATAGTTTCAAAATCAATGTAGTTGTAGGAAATATTTTTAGTTCTGACTGAAATTTCATTACTACTATTTTACTGTATTTTAACAAGTTAGATATTTTGATATAAGGATAAAGTGAATGCTAAGATAAAAAGCCATCTAGATCATCCAAGGGAACAGAGGAGAACCCTCTGATTGTTTTGTTCCTCATTAGGTGTCAATCTCTTTTGTTGATTCTAATTTTGTGCCAATCATTCTTTTAGAAGAACATATAGCTATATTGAAAGAAATACAAGAAAGCAAGCAATCTGATACAACTCAATAACTTAAGAAGGGAAAAAAGAAAAAAAATCATATGTCTATATTGAAAGCAGTTCTGTACAAAAAGAAGGCATGTGTATGCTTACATTACATTTATGTGCTGCTTTTCAGAGGTCCGTATATAACTTTTTATGGTATATACATCTCTCAAGGAATCTCAAATAAAATAATAATAAGGATCCAATGAAT
>JANHAO010016042.1:0-14550 GCA_026873985.1 Saraca asoca | reverse complement strand
ATAGAAACACCTTAACACAGCTGGAATTATGCAATTTTGACTCTTAAAATGCTAAGTATGAGGACAAATAGATGTGTCAAATATTTTGTTATCACTAGGCCTTAGAGGCATTCAAGTTGCGGAAGAAGCTTTTAGCTTGGATGGAGGACGAGGAAGAGTTAAGGTTGTTCGGCTTGCTCATCGATCCTCCAGCTTGTTGGAATTCAGGCCTTCCTCTTATGATATGGTAGCTATAGGCTTGCTTTGATTTGTACTCTTGAATCTTCATATAAATTTACCTTGTTGAAGGAGGTTTTTAATGAAACTTTGCATAATATTCTTATTTTTCCTTTACATATCCTATGGGTGGTTTAGTAGGTTGCAGATGGTAACATTAATGAGTTCCTGGAAGCCACAACTTGATAAGTGTTAGATAAAATGAATGCCTTGGCTAGTATGGATTAAATTAATATAAAATGGGCTTTAGCCAATAAGTCATGACTTAAAATGATATGTGCCATGCTGAATGACCAATCAATTGTATTTGTTCATCCTGGTTGATAATGAATTCGAGCACCAGAGTGCCTTAAATGGTAATGAGTCTAAGCACTAGAGTGCTTGAGCACCTAAGCTAGCACGAGATTGAGTGCCCAAGTAGGTCACACAGATGCGCCTCAATCAATACAAGATTGGGTGCCTAGGTAGGTCACACAAATGTGCCTTAGCTAGTACAAGTGCCTCTATAGGTCACATGGATGCACCTCAGTTAGCACAAGATAGGGAGCTCTAGTCCATCGCTTGTGAAATGCGATCTTGTGGGTCACTTGTCGTACTTTTGCTTGTTCTGTCCATAACTCTTGGGTTTTTGTTATTGGTGGATGTCTCTTGCCAGGCTACTGATAACTCACAGCAGGCATTTGCCAAGTCGTTAGATCGTAGATATTCGATTGATTCCTAGATTCAACAGTAAGACTATGTGTCATACAAACTGAAGAACTCTTTCCCTCTCTTACCTGTCATTTGAAATCTGAAACTTTCAAGTTCCCCTTTCTCATTCTCTTCATCAAACCCAGGACCGTTTGTTGCTTGTTTGTTGCCATTAGTGTTGTCTCGGCTTACCCAGCTTGTGGTTTGGGTTCTATTCATCAAAAGCCAGTTTTGCATATGCCTCGGACCTTCTCCTTTGGTTAAAATGGGGAGCTTTCTCTCTTTGATTTGTGGTTCCTAGATGTCTTCATTTTGTGGCTTATGTACGGTTTATCTACTTATAGTTAAGAAAATTTGGAATGTTAGCTGAACCTACTTGCCTATATATTTTCTCCTATTTGGTCTGATTTTTCTAGTTGATTTGCCAGTAGACTCTTTGGTTTCTGATTATCATTTTGAGTCCTTCATCAGTTTTCTGGGTTCTATCTTCCCAATGGTTGAGTGCTCCTTGTCATTGTAGTTGTACAATTAATCAGAGAAAAAGAATGCAATTGGGGCCTCTTTTCTAGTGCAAAAATGTTGATGGCAAAATTTGATCAACAGAAAAAGTTCAGTGAATCCCTAAACTGCAAATTGCAACTGTCTTCCAAAGATACTTTGTCTAGACCGGGGAATGGGACCAACTCACTTAGCTACCAAGTCGCCCTATGCGAGCTCGAACCACCAAGTTAGGTACCATAAGCATTGGGTACAAAACGTCTAAGTTCAATCAACAGTCTGAGCACATCCTCCCAACTGGCAAGTCAGTCCCCCAAACTTACACATAAGCATTCAACAGTCTGACAGCGATTTGCCTAGCATTTCTTACCCCATACGGCAGGCAAAACAGATTTACAATTTGATAAATTATACTTGTAATCCTCCCTACTTCTATAAATAGGAGAAGGATAGATCATTGTAGGGATAAGCAAAAATAAATGCTAAAACTCTATCAAAGTAGTGGTAGAATTTTTATATTGTAGTTTTGCTAGCTAGAATAGTGAAATCACTGCACAAAGCTAATATAAACCATAGTAGACATAGGAGTTACATTGACTTTGGCCGAACCACGTTAAAAAACCCTCTTTGCCTTTGCTATTCTTCCTCTCCTTTTCTTCATCTCTTATTCACTTAACCAGATTGTAGTTTGCATATTCAAGAACTATTCTTGTTGGTTGAGATTTGGGCTTACCAAATTTCATCGTGAACATTTTGGCACTAGAAGAAAAGCCCCAACTATATCTCTCTTTGGTTTGCTGCTTAGCTACAATGGCAAGAGGAAGAACCACTAAAAGTATTAGTGCTGCTGCTGGCCAATCCAAGGGTCATGTAGAGCAACAAGGGTTATTGCTGGGAGGCTCTGCCTTCCCTGCTGCAGGTGTTTTTGCCGCTCCCACAGTAGATACTAGCCAGCATAGTTAGGGCATTGGCTCATGCACAAACCTAAGGCACGTAAAGACAAGCTGAGGTTGCAGTGTCCGAAGGAGGGCCCTAGCAGCTAGAAGCATAGTTGAAGAAGCCCCTTAAAGGGGAACATCCATGAGCTGGGTTAGTCCATTCACGTAATTCACAATTGAGGTCAGGGGTCCATCAAGCTCGCAAGGACAATGATGGGGATAATTAGCAACATGAAAGCTCACGTGGAGGAGCAAGCCCGAGTAAGATCAAACATAGAGCTTCTGGTCACTACTCCCATGATTAAGAAGGTGACTGAAGTTAATGGACCACCTATTGTCAGTCTGAGACCCACGACCCTAAGATCGAAGAGTTTCTTCAAAGGTTGCAACTACTTGAAAAGTAACTTGCAGCTTAAGACCAACCCTATGATCGAAGAGTTTCTTCAAAGGCTATAACTACTTGAAAAGTAGCTTATAGCTCAGGACCAACAAGATCGTTATAAGGAAAGGACCCTATTCACTAAGGAAATCCAAACAGAGGCTCTTTCCCGTAGATTTAAAATCCCTAACATCCTGTAATACAACAGGAACAGTGACCCATATGACCACTTGGACATGTTTAATGTCCAAATGGATCTACAAACAACTAGCCCATTGGTTAAGTGTCGCATCTTCCTAGCCACCCTCAAGAAAATACCACGGGCATGGCTCAGGAATCTTCCAGCTTATGGCATTCACAGCTGGGAAGAATGCCAAATGAGATTTCTCAGTCAATACAATGCCTTAAGAAGGCAGCTTGCACCGACCTATCACCTCGCAATAGTCTTCCAACGAAGAGACGAGTTGTTAAAGGAGTACATCACCAGGTTCATATGTAAAGTTAATAATGTAGAAAATTCCTTGGATGAAAGTATCCTCACAGTGATCTCAGCTGGACTTCGCAAGGATGGAAAACTGTACGAGAAGATATACAAGTTCCTAATGAAGGACTTAAGTAAATTTTACAAGTGAGCCGCCAAGGAAATTAGGTGGGAAGAGACCTTTGGCCCAAAACGGTTTGATCAAGGGAATAAGAAAGATGGTTACAGTGAGAATAAAAGGAGTAATGGCATAAATGAGGAGGAGAACCAAGACAATGACTCTAGTAACCAAGCTGTAAAAAGGGTTAAGAGTAGGCGACCTTAGCGTTGAGGTCGTTACAAAATTTATAGCGTCCTATAGGCACTTAGGACAAGATATTCACAGAAGAAAAGGATAGGGAGGACTTCAAAAAGCCTAGTCCCACAAAAGTCCCCAACAAATTCAAAAATAAAAATAAATTTTATGCATACCATGATAAAATTGGGCATAATATTGTGGAATGTTGGGCACTTAAGGATGCAATCGATGATCTAATTAAGAGAGATCATTTAGGGGACTATGTTATTCGACTTGTGGAACGATGAACTCAATAGCCTCAGCGAGTCTCTGACCAACGGCAACTGCCCGTAATAGTAACCATTTTTTAATTTTGTAATGAAATTTGGAAACTTAAAGTATCTTAAATTATTATGTTTACTAATATTTGAATAAATTTTAGTGAAGCTTGATAATGAAAGCAAGCCACTTTATTGGCAAACTTAATTCATACTGGTTCAAGTACATCCTTTGAATAGCCGGCCTAACAAATATACATTATCTTACTTGGTGAATATATATTATCGCAGTCGACCTGGTAAATATACATTATCTTGCTTGGTAAATATACACTATTATGGTGAACCGACTAAAACACAGCTCTCATGCGATTAATTTATTGAGGTGCAACCTTCCAAACAAAGTCGACCTAACAAATATACATTATCACGGACAACCCGATAAATATACATTATCATGGATAATGCGGTAAATATACATTGCCTTGCTTGGTAATATACATTATCGTGATTGGCCCGATATATATACATTGTCGCATTTAGTAAATATACATTGTTACGGCATCCTAGCCAAGGCATAGCTCGCATGATCAATTTATCGCTAACTAAGAAATGACAAATATACATTGCCTTGCTTGGTAAATATACATTATCATAACCAAATAGTGAATATACATTATCTTGCCTAGCAAATATACATTGCCGTGAAGGTTCAACAAATATACATTGCCTAACTTGAGCAAATATACATTGTTGTGGATTACAAGTTGAAGAGCTTTCATATGACCTATTGCTTATAGCTTTCATGCAACCAATTGTCTGCAACTTTCATGCGACTTATTGCTCGCAGCTCTCCTACGACCTATTGCTCGCAACTCTCGTGTGACTTATTACTTGCAGCTCTTATGTAACTTGTTCGATGTGCTAGTCAAGGTGTACTTAATCGCCAACTGAGCACTTGAACTTGTACTAGCCAAAGCATAATCTAAGCATTTAACTTATTCTAATCAAGGCATGGTTCTCATATGACTTACTGCATTTTCATGCGATTTCTTGGCTATTCGACATGATGTGTATCATCTACAGTCATGATTTGCTAGTTGTAGCTAACTTATATAAATTCATACGATCTACTCAGTATTTCATTTCATTATCTATCATATTTTACTCACCAAGGTCGATTGACTTATCAAACACTCTTTTTTACTTGATAATTATTGAGTTGTGATTCACAAGAATCCATCCATAACAGCTTATATGTTATTTCCTAAGAAATATCCAATGTGACGCACTTGGAAAGGCAAGGGAAAATGGAAAGATTCATTCAGTACCTTCTTCAGTAAGGAAAATTCAAACGAGGTTCAAAATTGAGCATGAAGTGCAAAAATGAAATACAAAATTACAAGATTAAATCCTAAAAAGTCTAGTTTTTTGAAGCTAAACCCTTATGGGAGGAATGATCGATGTATGGGGTGGGCAAGCCATCTTTTGTTTGATTATCGAGGGTTTTCATGACCTGTGAGCTGCTATCTCTTCGAATTGCATCTTCGGCAGGAGGGGCTCCACTTGTAAACTTCACACCTTTATCGGAAGAAGTGGCTTTCACAACCTTCGTAGCTTTCCTCGCGAAGACTCGTGTTTCCTTAAAAGCATCCTCCCCAAAAAAGGAAAAGTCCATATTCAGGTGCCATTCCCACATGGTGAATAGGAAAGAGGTGGAGGTTTCAGATTCCGCTTTCTCTGCTGCCTTCACAACCAGCTTAATGGTCTTAGCCTTAACCTGAGTGACCTTCTCTTGTTTCAGAGTGATTTCCTTCTTAGCCGCTTCAAGTTCCTTCTTAACAGCCTTAGCCCATCAAGCTACAGCTTCTGATTGCCGTATAGCTACTTCAACACCTCAAAGTGTCACATCCAAGTCATGTTTTGATCTTGACAACTCCTCAACCACTTTGTTAAGATTGGTTGTGACAACCTCGCGACTTGCCACCTTGCGAGAATGAGCTTTCTTGGCCTCCCTTTGAGTGACCTCAGCATTTATTGCTCTATTTTCTAACTCTTACACCTTGGCGATCGTAGCAACCAGGTCACTTTTGAGTTTGGCATGCCTTTCCTTCAAAGCCTGGAGCATTTCCCCCATCTTTACTATTCCCAACACACCTTGGAAGGTTAAATGGATCAAGTTAGATCATGAAGGAGCAAGAGAATCAACGTAAAAGGGGCATTACTTACCAACAAGCTATGACGAGTAGTGTAGCGCATCAGCCTCCCACTTGAGACTTCCTCTACTTCCAACACTTGGGGACTAGTGTGGGGTCCTAAGATTGCCTCCACATTCTTTTGGAGGAAGTCAAAATACTCTTGCGTGTTTACCACCCATTTTGAAGTGGTGGCGACCCTTTTTCCCTTGTTTACTTTCTGTTTCTTAGTTGGGGGCTCGGATAGGTCACTACCTTGACCGCCTTAGTTGCCTTAGGAAGTGAAGTGGGGACTAACTCTTATGAAGGCGTCTTAGTGAAGACAAGAGGAGATTGATTTGTAGCAATGGGAGCTGCAATAGCATTGGGACATAGTAAGGTCGCAGCAACTTCGAGATCTTCAGGCTTATCAGGAGGTGGCCTTTGAAAGATGAGTTTCACTATGTTCTCATAGTCTTCAAGCATGCTAGACTGATTTCCCGAACTTGACAAGCTCCAATCTCCTTAGTGAGCTCAATGTTCAATGCTAGAGTGAGCTTATGGAAGTACAGGAGATCGTCGTTAAATTTGAAATCATTTTTCAAATCGCTTATAATGACAAATCAGTCAAGTACCTTAGCCTCTTCAACCTTTAACATTGGCTTCTCCTTATCAGCCTTGTCTACAAAAATGAGACAGAACGTCATAAAGACAATGTGAAGAGGACGCAAAGATGGGTATGAAACGTAGAACCAATGGGTCTTATAATTCCCTACGTTTGATTTACCCGTAGCATCCATCCAAGGTAGAACCCTCTTGAAATCAGTATGCCAAGTCGAGAGGTAATAAATCTCATCCAGATAGCTCGTACTCCTAATTCTATAGATGTGGCACAAAACTCTTGCAGGTGGTGAGGGAAAATTATTTCTCAAGTACACAAGTGCAAGAGAAGTGAGCTAAGAATAGGAGTTCAGGGTTAGTTGGAATAGGCAGAGCTTCAGTCTATTTAACAAATTAATGATGTACAGATGAATTAGGAACCTAAGCTCAGTAGCAAGATGTTAGGTGCTAATGGCAATAAATCCTTGAGGAGGATGGGCTGCATGGTTACCAGGAGAAGGTGCCATAAGACAGCAACCTTTAGGGAAGTGGTAACTTTCAACTATGTTCAGAGTTCGTCCAGATCAATAGTCGAAGGGTAATGATTAAAGAATGAGCGATCTAAAGAACTCTTAATGACCTATCGCCCCTCGCTAGGGTTAAGTCAAGGAACGAATTATTCAGCAACCTTGACACTCCTGGAGGCCATTTCAACCGAGGTGAGTGCCAACTCCTCGCTTTGAGCTAGGGAGTCAGGCTCATCATCACTCCTTATTTGGTGACTTTGGTTTTTATGAACTACAGCCATCTACATAGAAAGACAAATAATCAAGTTGCTTCAAGCAAACCATATCAAAAAAGCTAAAGCTTCTCTTTACTAGACAAAAATTTCTTATACAGCAGAACATACATGCCTCAAGCCACCATATCAGAGGCCCAAACTATTGACAACTTGGAAGGATAACCCATGAAGCCTATCAAACTACCAGACCCAAAGAAGACTGAAAGCTAAACTAATAATCTACAGCCTAGAAACCAGCAGACAAAGTTTCTAGCAACAAAAAGAACACTCACTGCTGGACCAGACAACGGGATACCAGAAACTCATAAAACAAGGCATTCTAAAAGCAAAAGTCCTGAGAAGACTTATCGTGTCAAAAGAATGAGTCGGATTTGAAAACAAATGGAGCTGAAATGGGATTCTATATGAAATGTTCAATCTATAGCAACAACAATGGCAGGACCAATGAAGCAGGAAAATGAGACTGGAGATAACTTCTCAAGAACCCATGAGGTAGAAAGTCAATTTTCAAAAGTAAGAGGAAAAAAAGGGTTCCTCATCTAATATGGCCCTAATGGCCCGCCATTCGATTTAAAGACTAATCATTTGCTTATAATCTAATGGTCTAGAAAATAATCAGGCTTAGTTATCACCGTACTAGCAGCTATAGGAAAGTGTCGCGTAATGCAGTAAGAATGATATGGGTAGATGAAACAATGAAATAGAAATTTGAATGACAACAAAGTTTATCTTAATCTACAACTTCTACCAGCAAACTCAGCTCTCAGTCCACAGAACGAACTGAGAGGTGGGGGCTAATGTTATGTGTATTTTCTAGTACTACATAAAATGGGTTGGCAAAAACCTAACAGATAAGTTCAAAGGGGAGAGGCCCAAACTGTTCATGACCCAGCACCAAGGTCACTCAACAAAAGCATCAGATAGCCGACTGCGGGCTTGAAATGCAGAGCGAGTCAAAGCAACAACCCCGACTCGCTGAAAATGAGCTTTGACTCGCTAAACGAAGCATGCCTCCAACTGTCTTCCAGAGAGATACTGTGGCTAGGCCCAAGAATGGGACCAACTTGCTTAGTTGCCAGGTCACCTTGTGCAAGCTCAGACCACCAAGCCAGCTACCACAAGCATTGGGTAAGGAACACCTAAGTCCAATCAGCAGTCAGAGGCACATCCTCCCAACTGGCAAGTCAACCCCCTGAAACTTATACATCAGCCTCCAACAGTCTGACGGTGATTTGCTTAGCATTTATTACCCCATACAGCAAATAAGACAGATTTACAACTTGACAAATTATACTTGTAACCCTCCCTACCTCTATAAATAGGAGAAGGATAGATCATTGTAGGCATAAGTAAAAATACATGTTGAAACTCTGTCAAAGTAGTGGTAGAATTTTTATATTGTAGTTCTGCTGGTTAGAATAGTGAAATCACCACACAAAATTAATATAAACCACTATAGATGTAGGGGTCACATTGACTTTGGTCAAACCATGTTAAAAAATCCTCTTTTCTTTTGCTATTCTTCCTCTCCTTTTTCTTTATCTCTCATTCACCTAACCATATTGTAATTTACGGATTCAAGAACTATTCTTACTGGCTGAGACTTAGGCTTATCAAATTTCATCGTTAATAATACTGCATTAGAATTCTAATGTGAAGAGAAGCAATAAGTTGCAATTTCTCTTCCTAAAGAAAATTTTGAAGTCAAAATTAATTAAAAAAACCTTGATAAGATATAAATCTATTAACTTATACATGAAACCAAGAGAGCAATAAAAAAAGATAAAATAGTTATAATTAAATTATATATTCTGCAATAAAATAACAAACCCTGATTGTCATTGGAAGAATCATTTTTTCATATGGGATTCATTGTCATCCTTTTGGATACTTTGGTTCATATCTTCATTAACAGTCAGGTTAGTGACAGAAATGTCATATTTTACATTAAAAATTATTTAGTGATTTAAAATATTCTTGAAAACAATACTATAGTTTTCTGTTTATTGTTTGTTTTCCTTTTTAATCTAAGCATTTTCAATTCCTATCATTATACAATTACGTGTGTTATACAATGATATTGTTAATTAATTATATAATATTTATAAATTATATGAAGAATATGAAATTGTTAGTTAATTGTATTATATTGATGAGAAATTATTAGGAAATCTATAGAAATAACAAAACTTATATTTTTTTTATATATATATTTTAATTACTCTATTAATATTAGTTCTTATTAAGTGTATTAAAAAATGAAACTAGAATTTATGATAAATGTTGTTGCCTACAATAAATAAAATTCACTAAAAATTTTTATTTTTATTTTAATTAAAATAAAATATAAAAAATATTATTTTTCTATTTTACAGATCTAATTATGTTTTGCATTCAAATAATTTATCATTTTCTTATATATTATTTTTAGTGAATACGGAATCCCTGTTATTGGGCCCTTGAGCTTAAATTCGAATTTTGCCCATAACCATGAACCTAAATCCCAATTTGTAAATGGATTTAAAATATTTGAGCTTAGGTTTAGGTTTAAACTCAAAATTCATTATATATTATGGGGTTTTGGCCCAAGCTTAGCCTATTTGGCGCATGATCAGGTCTAGTCAAGATGAATCAGGCCCAACGAACTCAAACAAAAAGGGTACAAATATGCAATGGCAAGGCCCAACGGACTCAAACAAAAAGGGTATATAATATGCTATGTTGCACGGACACCAACATGCGGACACGAACACGGACATAAAGATACGATATTTTCAGAAGTATCGATATTATTTTTATATGGTAAATGAAGTGTTGATGTCAATAAGTGTCAAAAAGAAGTGTCAGTGTCGAAAACGATACGCTGATACGACTGTTATATGAAGTGTCAATGCATCGAAGATGATATGTGTTGGCAAGGCCCAATAGACTCAAATAGAAGGGGTATATGATATGTAATTGCAAGACTATCCATACGTGGAGATGGATATTTTGAAAATAATTTTACAAGTTGATTAGAATTATTTTTGTATTGATTTATCAAAAAAAAAATTTCAACAACAAAAATAACCAAGAATTGCCTAAGTTGACCAAAAGATGAGCTTAGTTCAATTAGATAAAATCTTATTCAATTGTTGAATCTCACTTGAACTTCGTTAATGGAATAATTAATTGAGCAGTGATGAAGGTGTCAACCTTATTCTCACCATGGCGAGGACAATATGCACTAGGTTGACCAAATGATGAGCTCGGTGTTATGACTTTGTGTCTAATTGGTGAGCGCAATAATCAGGGGAACAGTGTAACATGGTTAAGTTCAGGTGATAGTAAGTAATATGTGTATGGGTAAATATCATGATTAAAATAGTGTCATATTGTTTAGTTAGGGTATTGGTTGGCATTATTATTTTATATTAAGATTGATTAATAAGATTAATTAAAGTGGGTTATATCTATATGATTACTGACAGATACAGAAATTTTAATTTATAAAGATACATATATGTAAAAAATAAATATTTTTAATATCATTAAAAATAAATATTCAAATAATAATACTATTATTATTAATTTATCTTTCTTTTTATGTGTGTCAATATATATTGTAATTGAAATTTTCAAGTAGTTTAACTTTTATTGAAAGAAGTTTTTTTTTTTTTTAAATAACTAGGGGTAAGTATATGTAAATTATAATGGTAAAGTGTGTAACTAATATATATATATATATATATATATATTATAGTGTTACTATTACGTACATATCTAGAAATTTATTTTGATTTGTGACCGTAATTGCCCCACTAACTACAACCTAAATACATCCCTGTAGGTAAAATTTAATTTTAGCATTATTATTCTATAATACTATGATTGGTTATTAAGACTGATTAATAAAGTTAATTAAAGTAAGTTATGTATATCTCATATATACACACACGTATATACATACTTATTCTTTTAGGACAGGGATAATAAAAATATATGGTACCTTCACCATATAATATGGTTGCTACCTTCATCATACATATATATATATATATATATATATATTATAGATCCACCTGAGCAATGTCAGCTCCTTTCATTTTCCTATGTGATCCAAAAGTGTCATGGTTGTGTTGAGTCTCAAAGTGATATACTTCCCATCGACTACTTTCTCTGTTCTCCCTCACACGCAGTCCTGCTAGGCGTCCACTTGGTGTCAAAGATCTGTGCTCCCTTTGTCGGTCACATGAGCATACAAACCTACGAGATTGAGGTTCCCCTTGCTTATTTCGATATATGTCATCCAATCTAACTCTAAACCCATTTTTGTAAAACTCCTCTGCTTCGTTTCAAGTTTCGAATTGCATGGACATCATCATACCTTTGTCATATTTAAAAGCATTTCTTCATCATCATATTGTAAATCCATTCCCAAATTACCACCATTGTTACGGGCATTGTCATCGCCCAAGATTTCATTATTACTATTCAGGCCCTCATCAGTATCCATCTTTCTTTTATCCTCATCCATCTTACTTCAACAATTCATTTTTTCTGAAAATGGGTGATTAATGGGAAGAATCGAAATGCTTTAAAAGTGGAAATCAGCAGTATTGTGTCTTTAACCATCTAAGCAGAACTCAAATAATAAAATGAGGCCAAATGTTCGCGAAACTTCAAAATCTATTCAGACCGGAACAAATTGAGCAAAACAAATTCACAACACCTCACAAGTACAATGAATGGTAAATTTTCAAACTGAAAATCAACACTTCCAGTAAGCTGTTTACCTCACAATCATACTGAAGAACAGCACTGTCGACACTGATTTTATGACTTAAACGGAGCGTTGTCGTTCTTAACTTTCACAACACCTTACAATTGTAGCGAATGGTAAAATTTTGAATTGAAGAACAAGCACTTCCATCAGCTTCTGAGGCGTTCATCCATGGCTTCTCTCCATCCAGAAAACATTCATTTATCTTAGTTTCAACACATCATAAGGCATTCATCCTCTCTCTTCGTCCAGCAATGGTTATGGATAATCAATGGTAATCAATGTTTTAGTGGTTAGTTATGACAATTAATTAATGTTTTTTTTAAAGAATCTGAATTACAGCTGTAACCAGTTACAAAAACAATCAATGGTTGTAATTCTGGTAACTGGGAAGCCAATGTCAAAATCCTATCTAAAAGCCAATAATGGTGTGTATGCCCTTTGAAGCCAACTAGGCGTGGAAGTCTTACCCATTATGTGACTGTGTGATAGGATTGTGTATAAAAAATATTATGCATTCGCAGTTTCCTAATGCCAAGTTCATTCAGATTCACTTGAATAAATTAATAACGTATCGTGCCCATGTGTGTCATGGTTAACCTAGACAAATTGAAGTCACCTGCAGAAGTAGCATGACTCATGTTACTTGCATACGTTATCTATTCTACATCTTGTAAATTTGTACATATGATCAAATTTGCAAGAAATATTTGATTTCAACTATTTATATTACAAGTATAATAAATAGTGTAAAAAGCTATGTGTGCAAGTAGCATGTATTTTTTAAAATTATTATAACTATTTTTTAAATTTCAATTGTAGAAATTTCATTTTATAAACCATCCTCACACACCATTCATTTTTAACCCTAGAAACTGTTCTTGCAGGGTACTCTTTACAGTATCTAAAGTCTAAACAAACCCTAAATCATCCTCAAACATCATTCTTCTTCCCACGAATTGCATTTATCACAATACTATCACAGACCTTCAATTCCCAGCCTTTCTACCTTTGATTCAACAGCTAAATCAGAACCCCTAGCTTTCTTACATCAGCCGGTTATGGCAACATACATAGCAAGAAAATGCAGATACTAACAATTTTGATAGCACTTTACTACACAATTGCCAATTTCACCTTAAAGAAGAAATGATGCTAAAGTACACATTTGTGTAGCTACTACCAAAATCATCGTTAACTAAGCCTCACACCAGACGAGCTTAGTTAATGTATCATCTGCATCATTAGCATTGGATACCAGACGTATGTCTCAAGAGGCACTTCAAGAAGAATGACCACTATTGACATCGAGAAGCATATTTTACAACTCCAATCCTCCTTTCTGAAAAATGACAGACTGGGAAAATTAGTCATGCCTATAGTGTGAAAGGATAGAGAAACAAATATATTCCAAACCTTGTTTGATCTCTGTTATGTTTGAATGTAACTTCTGTGCATCGCTTACAGGTCTAAAATTCAAGATCAGATTTCAAGGTCAAGGCATGAGGTTAAGCAGCAAAGAAACAACAATTACATGGGCAAGTAAAAGTCACCAGCTTCTTGAAACTTCAATTTGTTGACCTGAGTATGGGGAATGGAGGATAAACCGATAAACTCAGTGGTATATGTTGACACTAGTTGTGTGACAGCTCTACCAATGAGAACAAGCGCTGCGAGGACTTGCTAAACATAATTAGCTGTTACAATTTCTTGGCTTTCACCTTTATGTTCATAGATCTTCTGACATAATTATCATAAATCAATGTCAGATTCTGCTCTTCAATTTAACAGGGCATCCTCCAGACTTAAGCACCAAGTGCTTGTTAGAATAATCACGCCATATACTTATTTGCTTTTCTGAGTAGATGGTCATTCTAATTTACAACACTGGTCATCAATATCCCAGAACCAACATAGTTTCCAGGTCAGTCGCTAACTGTCCATCAATTAGCCTAACGAATTGGATTATTTAATAACTATCTTTTATGTTACAGTATTGTTGCTGAGTAGAGTCCACACTGACAATGAAAAAGAAAATATCAGGAACCACTCTAAACAGCGCATCAGCTAAACAATCAAGAGATGTAAATGCAGCATAGCAGTAATTTGAACTGCAGTCTCTTGATTGCTGCAACAAAATAAAAGGTATATATGAACGTATGGAATATATAGATCCAAATGTATTGAAACCAAGTACATCGAGCTCCATCAATTTTCTTCAAAAGAAAAAACATCATGTAACAGTAAACATGTACATGGCAGTATTCATCATGGATTCTTCTCTTGCTCTAGGAGTACGGCAAAACTTGAAGCAAGGCAATGCCTATTCTAGCATCTAATGGTGGTAAGTGAGCAGATGCTGATTGGGACGCCAGAAAATCTGGAATTCCTTACACAATTCCAGAGTTAAACACATGAAGATCCAGCAAGGTATTGTAATACCCTGTCTCAATTT
>JANHAO010016041.1:0-14559 GCA_026873985.1 Saraca asoca | reverse complement strand
CAGTCTGTGAGGAGAGGAAAGCTTTGGAAGCTCCCGGGAAGACAGGACCGAAGCAAACTTCAGAAATCTCAGCAACTCAACCAAGTAATGGCTGGAGGTAACTCGATCTCCCTTTGCTTCCGCTGTACATTATTTATGATGTATTAGAAACCCAACATTATAAACTCACATTTATCTCCAACTTATCAACCAATTTAATTGTTCTCACTTTGTTCCTCTACCTCGTCTATAAATTTCCATACATCTTATGAGGTTATGAAATTTTTTTCGAAAGAAGAAAATTCTTAAATTTCTATTATTACTTTATAAAATTATCCAAATGTAGAGATATTTATTTTCCTAAAAAATTTCATATGTTTATTATAATATATATATATATATATATTTCTAATATTATAATATACGTAGATATTCATCTTTACTCAATTCTCTCTGTACGGTGAGTATTTTTCATTTGTAGAAAATTTTTAATTTTTTTCTTTTTCTTTTAGATTTTAATTTAAATCATGGTTGAAATTTTAAATTTTTTTAATCTTCATCTAATTCAAAATATTTTCTCTATTATTCGTATTAAATAATTTATATATAAATAAATAATTATATTTGTATAGAAATAAAATATTTATTAATACATTATTAATAATATTTAATTTTGTTTTGATAAATAATGTTTAACTAAAAATTCTCACTCTTTAAATTTTTATATTATTTTTAAATATCAAATATTAAATTTGATATTTCATAGTAAATTTTTCTTTTGAAATTTTTATTATAATTTTAATTTAAAATATTTTTATAATTTTATAAAAAAATATTTCTGAAATATATATTTTTTTAAGATAATATATTAATTATGACAATGCATGAATTCTTATTAATTAAATAATTAAATTTTTTTGATATCAAATAGTTAATTTAAATTTTTAAATAAAATAATTTATAAATAAAGTTACCTGAATATTAATATTTAAAAAATATTTTTAAAAAATAAAAAAATTCAAATGATAAATTTGATTAATTTAAAATATTAATATAATAATTTTATCAAATTAAAATAAATATAATATTCCCTCACAAATGTTATGAATATAATTGTATCAATTATATAGTATAAAAATATAATGATTATTTATATATATATATTTAAATATATTATAATTTATAATATAAATTTGTATTATAAATTACTATTAAATAAAATTAATTGAATTTGTGGACAAACTTATATATATATATATATATATATATAAAACTATTGATCCATATCTATATACAGGTAAAGTGCACACCTTTTACAACAAGGGCTATGATGTACATAAATTCATGAAAAAAAAATGTTTGAATATGTAGTTATAAAATAATTAATTTGACAAAGTTTGCTTTTACGTGCGTGTTTGTCTCTCTTTTTTTAAAAAAAAAAATTAAAAGGGAAAATATTTCTTTAAATTGAGAGTGGTTGGATTTTACCCTTATTTACTTTAAAAATTAGAAATTAATACTTTAAATTATACAAAATTTAGAATTAACATTTATTATTCACTTAAGCAATTGTTTAATCAAATTACGTGATTTTTTTTATAATCTTTCTCAGTAAAAATTATAATATTATTGTATGTTAGTTTATCATATCATTTTTTTACACATAATTTTTCAACTAATTTTTAAGTATTTAATTAAAATTCTATATATTTAATTTAATTTCTATTAATTATATAATATAGAAATTTTATGAAAAAGAAATAACATATGTAAACACTATATTTTGTCCGCATTCATTCAAAAATATCTTAAAAATATAAAAAAGAAAATATTAAAAATGCAAAAATATATATTTTATCTTGTTTTTGTTTTATTAATTTTCTTTCACTTCCATTGCAAATATTAAAAAATATACGAAAATAAAAAATTGAAAATATAAAATTTTGCTTTCATTTGATATTTATCATTTAGTTTTATTTGAATTTATTATTTTCCTTTTTGATTGATCATTTATTATTATTTTCGCATTTTCAAAACTTTGTTTATCTCTTTATTTTTTTCAAATGTTTTTATTTATCTTCATTATTTTACATTTATTGATAAAAAGGATTTATTTGAAATGTTGATCATAAAGAATCAGAGAAGAAAACTTCGTTATGATTCATCTTTTGTCTTTTGCATTGCTAGGTTACATTTAAATACATCTTAAAAAATTAAAAAAAAAGTATTGGTTTTTTTTTCTATAAAAAAAAAGATAAAGAATAGATTATAATTTTTTATTTTTATTTTCTTTTGTTTTATCTATTTATCACGTAAGTTTATCTTTTAATTCTTTTTAAAAGGACACAAAGTTGAAGATAATTATTATCCGGGAGAGAGTTCATTATTCCTCAATTAGTTATCTTTTAATTATTTTTTTAGAAAGGACATAAAAATTAAAGATAATTATTATTATGAAAAAGGTCATCGTTCTCCCAATTAGTTATCTTTTAATTATTTTTTATAAATGACACAAAGGTTAAAGATAATTATAATTAGAAGGATGGTTCTTCCTCCTCTAATTAGTTATTTTTTAATTTTTTTAGAAAATATACAAAAGTTAAAGATAATTATTATCAGGGATAGGGTTATCCTTCATCAATAATTATTATTATTATTATTATTATTATTATTATTATTATCCTCAATATTTTACATTATCAAATTACATTTAAATATATCTAAAAAAGATATAAAAAGAGTTTCAGTTTTTTTTTTTAAAAAAGATCTAGTATATTATAATTTTATTTTATTTGTTGGCACTACTACAAAATGTAAAAATGAAGTCATTAAATAGATGTCAGATAAAAAGTAAATAGATGTATATATAGGCGTGATGATGTTTTTATAAATATGAGAAAAATTATAATGTTAGTTTCTATTAAACAACTGAGATCTAAATTTAATATCATGTTTAATGTCGGTTTGAGTTAAGAAACCAGTGTAATTTGAGAATTATTTAATTTGTACCATTTTAGTTTAAACTATCTTTAAAATTTTTTATTAATTTATTAATTAAATTATTACTTGATTATACTTGAAAAAAATTTATTATAATATAATGTATGACTTATTTGATTATAGCCAAATAATTTTTTATTAATTTTATCAATTGAATTCTTAATCGATTATTGCTTATATGACAATATTACAATTAATTTTTTATTTTTCAACACTATAAAATTTTAAATTTTTTTATGATAATTAATTTCTTTAATTTTACTAAGACTACAGCTTGTCAAATCAAGATAAATTTGATGTATTTATATTTGTAGGAAAAGACATAAATTCAATGTGATTTTTATTAAGAACCAACGTATATCAACAAAAATAATTAAAAAAAAACATAATATAAAGTCTCCACACATTATGTTTGTAAGATACTACAAGTTAGTTCCAATATATTAACTAATTTCTAAAATCTTCATATATTATAAAATGTTAGTACATTCATCAGACACCCATTCTACTCTAGCTTACCTTGACTTTTTTATTTATAATTCCCTTTTTTTTCTCTTTTATTGCTTAGTTTCATTCTGATCTAGTTTGTTCCAAAGATTTATTGTTTATTTTTCTTCTTTTCTTTCTCTTTTGTTACTTAGTCTGTATATAGAGAATGATTAACATATTTTTCCTTTTTTCCTTAAAGCAAGGCATATGAATCCTTTAAACAAAAGGACAATTGGTACACTTTGATACATGAGTGTTGTCTTATAGATTGCCTTTTATGTGTGTGTTGTCTTATGGACAGCTTTTAATGTGGTGCACTCCTTTAAACAATAGGACAATGAGGGCATTCCTTGCAGCTGTCAATAATAATGTTATGTATATGTATATATATATTACGTAGTTTAAAAATACAAGAATTAAAATATATTTTCAAATTACATAAATTGTTAAATTATTAGTTTATATGTATAATCCTACGAACACATTAATTGCTAAATAGATGGTATTTTTGTGAATTTGTCAAGCTTGAAGGTTTGTTAACTTGCTGTAAGAGTTGAGTTTCAATACTAGACGACATTTTTGTGAATTTGTCAAAAATGAAACCATAAAACATGGTGGTGAAATTTCACCTTAGGAGGTAGAGTCTCAATGCTAGATGGCATTTTTGTGAACTTATAAAAAATAAAACTAGAAATATTGTGGGATGTGTCAACATTACATGTTGTGGTAGGCAGAGTTTCAAATATCATGTCCACTTCAAATTCTGACTAGAAATACTTTGTTATTTTCAAATTCTCAACAAATGTTACCCAACACTTTTTAAAACTAACCTTCTCAGCATTGCAATTTTGTTTCCTCACCATTAACTCCTATCACTGTTATAAAATGTAGAAACAATAAATAGACATTAAATAAAAGGTAAATCAATATATATATATAGGCACAGTTGTGTTTTTGTAAATATAAGAAAAATTATAACGTTGATTTCTATTAAATAATCAACATTTAAACTCAATATCACGTTTGACGTCGATTTAAGTAATTAACGTATTTTTGCAATTATTTAATTTATACCGTTTAAGTTTAAAACATCTTCAAAATCTATAGCTCCTCAATTGGCAAATTTTTTATTAATTTATCAATTAAATGTTATTTGCTTAACTTTTTATTAATTTATCAATTGAATTAATGCAAATTGTTTAAGTACAACTAATTTACTGATATGACAATATTACAATTAACTTTCTATTTTTCAAGACTATAGAATTGTCAAATTCTCTAATGATCATTAATTTATTTCATTTTATCAAGATAATGGGAATAGTCAAAATAATTCAAAATAAATTCGACACATTTTCATTCTGTTATACAAAAAGACGTATATTAGATGTTGATTTTTTAACTAGGAATTGACGTAGAGATATGATATTAAACGTCGATTTCAACATAAATAAATGATGTCTAAAGTCTCATCACATTATAAAAGGCCAATACATCCCCTCTCATTAGTCAAGATAGTGCAACTTATTTTTTAGAAGAGTAGTTTGAAAGTGGAGCATAAAAATTTTATTCCACAAATTAAACATATTTGGAACGATTGTTTAAGTTATAGAATGAAATTCTTGTGCCCACTTTGCAAACTCCTCTACTTAAGTAAGCGATATACCTGCAAGAGTAAAAATTACAGGTGTTATTGCTTTATATCATTTTGCTCATCTTGTTTGGATGTTTATAATTTATTTTCTCCTTTTCTTACTCTTTTTTAAATAGTTTGTGTATAAATGATTAACTTATGTTTCCTTTTTTCTCTTTAAATAAGGCATATGCATTGATCCTTTAAAAAGAGATTTCAAGCAATCCCAAAAGTTTCAACAATTTTATGTTAGTTTGTTACAAGTGTTAGCCTAGATTACTCTAACTACATATTTTCCTTGATTTTAATGTTAAAAAATAATTTTATCTAACGATGTACTTTAGTGTTTTTGATTTATTTTGCAGGTTCAAAAAGAAATTTAATTCAAGATTCAAGAGATCCAAGATTAGTTTTTAAGATTTATTTTTAATAGGATTTTTGTAAATAAATTCAAATCATTTTGATCCAAATATTTTTAACTAAATAATAAGGTAGAAAAATCACTTGAAGAAAACAAGATTTTATAAAACTATTTTTTATATCATGAATTGATTTACACATCGATGCATTGAGGAACTTTTGAAAAATTCATATCGCAATTGAAGTTGCAATCGATGCATGAAATACATATTTGAAAAACTATTTTACCAAAGGTTAGGAAATATGGCTACTTCGATACAATAATTAATGCGAAGACAGTGAATAACAAACTATACTTTGATTATCACACCGATTAATTAATTGTAACTACCTGTAATTGATGTGACAATCGATTCAACAATTAAAAGTTAGTTATTCTATTACAAATAGTTACAGCAGTTATTCAAGCCTAACAGCCTTCTCTATTTAAACAATCTTCTGCAGTTTTTCTACATAATTTAGTGCAAAATCATTTGAGAAAGAGCTAAACATGATTTTCTCTCTATCTCATAAAACTCCTGAGATTTCTTCAAGAGTTTTGGATCAAAATCAATTGAGTTTATCTTAGATAGTTTGAGATTTTCATCTCAAATACTGGTATTATATTTTTCAATCCCCTTCTATTTTATTTCTTTTTACTTGAGATTTCTAGGATTTAGAAATCTGTTTAGGTTTAGAAGAGCTTATTTCAATTCTTCTAGGCTAGCAAGAACCCTGTCAAATTCTTGTGTATTTGTTGTAAAACTGGCATTTCAGAAGTCTGGTAAATCCTGATAGTTTTTATTTCTAATTCAAGAGGTCTTTTGATTGAGAAAAATCAAGTGGAGTATACTTGAATTGCAGTTTTAATTCAAGTTGAATCGCTTTAAAAATCTTTGTCTTTAACTTTTTTTCTTTATTTATATTTTGATTGCTCTTTCTGTTAATCTTTAATCTTCACCATCTTCACACTTATTGATTATCAATTTTCTGCATATCTCATCAAAAGAAGCATTAATATTTGATAAAGGTGTATACAAATTCTCCAACAGGAAAAGGGCAAGATCGATTTATTTTTTGTAATTTAATTTTTACTGGGACTACCAACAAGCAACACAAAAGCTTGATTTAACAATAATATTTCTTCTTAATTTTCTTTCTGATGTTTATGTTTTGGAGTAAGTTTGTATAATTTAATAAAAAAAATATAAAGCGATGTTGATTTTTTAACATAAACTGATGTTTTAACACAATTCGTAAATTTTTTTGTAAAATTAAATATTATCTAATGTGTTAAATAATTTAACTATTGAAATATTATTAAGCAAATAAAATAATTTAAGTATTTAAATATTATTCAATTAAAAAAAAATTTCAGAAAATAGTTGGCCTTAGACAAATTATGTGTGAAAATGTAATAATATTATTATCTAAAAAATGAAATGGATAAAATTAATTTAAAAAAAATGTTATGACATAGAATATTAGATGCTTGTTTTAAAAATAGACTATTTAAAGAAAAGACATCATTTTTTTATAGAATACGGATGTTTGAAGAGAGAAACAATGTCAGTTCTAATAAAGAACGATTTATAAACAAAATTAAAAAAATAAAAAATTCAACACAGGAATATAATATGAAGCAAAGATGGTGTTTTTGTAAATACGATGAAATTAGTATGTTTCTCTCTTCTAAGTTTAATATCGTAGCTTTTTCCCCCTTTATCTTTGGTGATTCAAAGGCACTATTAGCTCATTCTCACTCTCCATCTATTGATGGTTTGAATTGATTTTCTTCATCTCTCTTTGTATCTAGGTAATAACTATTTTTTAAAAATTTTATTAATAACTGATGTTGTGTAGATCAGAAGAATTGTGTGCTAATTATGTTTAATTGTGTGCCTTAGTTGTTTTTGAATTTTGGATCATAATAATATATTATGCAAAAAATTAAGTGTAGATTCAAATCACAACTTTGTAGTTCAAATGCCGATTTGAATCGACCTGATTAAATTCACAATAATACTTCAAAATAAATTGAAATATTTTAAATTATGTGTTGACTTGTGTATTTGTTGAAATTTAGATTGGATAGTTATGAATCATAAGCGGATGTCTGCTGATCGATTGAGTGTAGAATATGTAAATGGGGTTGAGGAGTTTATTATATTTGCAATTGATCAACGTGCTACAAATAGTAATGAGTTGATTAGATATCCTTGTGTGAGATATTGTTGTATTAAGAGAATGAAAACTAAGAAAGTAAAAGATCATTTATTTATTTATGGCATTGATAGGAGGTATAAATGATTGATATGACACAATGACAGTGAATTTTCTAATATGTATAGTAGTTATTAGGACAATGGAGGGTAATAGAATGATGAAATTGATATGAATTTGTATGATCAATTGAAGGATATGGTGTATGATGTCATTGAAGATAATTTTATTCAGCGGGTGCATATCCTTGAAAGCTTGTTAAGTGATACAAAAATACATTTTATTTCTAGGTCATACTAAATTTACATGATTATCTGCTGTATTGAAATTGTTCAACTTGAAAGCAAGGAACGAGTGGAGTCACAAAATTTTCATGCCCTTACTTGATGTGTTGAATAATATGCTTCTAAAAGGTGATGAACTTCCGAATAGTACTTACAAGGCCAAGAAAATTTTATACCCGATGGGTATGTAGGGCATCACATTACAAATTGAATAAGAATGATGTCATGAAAAATAAAGGGGTTTCGGCTAAGGTGTTATGGTATATTCCAATAGTACAAAGGTTTAAATGTAGGTTTGCTAATGTAAGAAATGCCAAGAACTTAATATGACATACGGATTGGATGATTTATGATGATAAACTTCGACATTTGACTAAGTCTCCTCAATGAAAAATACTTGATTTATTATTCCTTGCATTTAGTAGTGAAGCAAGAAACCTTAGGCTTGGACTTTGTACAGTTGGAATGAACCCTTATGGTGACCTAAGCAGTAAACATAGCATATGGCTTGTTTTATTGGTGATTTACAATTCACCTTCTTGGTTATGTATGAAGCACAAGTATATAATGTTGTCATTAATGATTTTGGGCCCTAAACAATTAAGAAATGATATAAATGTCTTTTGGCACCGCTTATTGAAAACTTCAGGATGATATGGGATGAAGGTGTATCAGTGTTTGACACACATCATCAAGAGTTTTTCAATTGCATGCCTTACTCTTTTGCATAATAAATGACTTCCCAACTTATGGAAACTTATTTGGATATAGTGTTAAAGAACATAAAGCATACCTTGTTTATGAGAATGATACATCTTGTCAACTTAAACATAGAAAGAAGATAGTGTATCTTAGTCATCAAAGATTTCTTCCCCAGTTCGACCATTATCATAAGCAAAGAAAGGTTTTCAATGGGTCACCAGAGAAGGGTAAAGCTCTAATGCCATTAACTAGGGATCAGGTTTATGAACAGGAGAAAAACATTGATGTCACTTTTGGCAAACCCTATACACCTACTAGTGACAAGACTTCATAGAAAAAGTGGTCTATATTCTTCGATCTTCCATATTGGTTAATCTTATTTGTGAGACATAATCTTGATGTGATGCATGTGAAGAAAAATATCTGTGACAATCTCATTGAAATGCTTTTGAACATAATGGGTAAGATCAAGGATGGAGTTAAAGTCAGACTAGACTTGACTAAAATGGCAATATGAAAAGAATTAGCACTAGAGAAGAAGGGTCAATGTACATATTTGCCTTCAGCTTGTCATACTATGTCTACAAAGGAGAAAACACTTTTCTGTGAGTATCACATGGTGTTAAGGTGTCGTAGGGGCATTCTTCAAACATTAGAAGCCTTGTTTTTATGAAAGATTTGAAATTAATTAGTTTGAAATCTAATGATTTTCTAATGATTTTCATTCTTTGTTGCAACAACTATTACTGGTAGATATCCAGTCAATATTGCCTAAAAATTTGAGACATGTCATTACTAGACATTTTTTTTTCTTCAATGCAATATGTAATAAAGTCATTGACCTTGAGAAATTAGATGACTTATAAAGAGAAGTTATTGTTATACTATGTTAAATTGAGATGTATTTTCTACCTTCCTTTTTTGACATCATAATGTATCTAGTTGTTCATTTAGTAAGAGAGATAAAACTCTATGGACTACTTTATTTGAGATCGATTACTCATTTGAGCGATATTTGAAAATCCTAAAAAGGCATGTAAGGAATCGGCATTGGCCTAAAGGATGTATTGTTGAATGCTATATAGCTGAAGAGGTTATTGAGTTTTGTAATGAATACTTATCAAATTCAAAAGCTATTAGAGTTCCCAAGTCTTGTCATAAAGGAAGAACTGCAAGTAAGGATACATTGGGGACCTGAGTGGTGAGCACCACTCGTGAAATGTATTTACAAGCACACCTTTACATCTTGAATAATAGTGAAGAAGTAGAGCTTTACTTAGATGGGCATATGACTCTTACAAGAGAACATAATTGTGGAAAGAATGAACAATAGGTTCAAATTGAACACAACTACTCTTTCATCACTTAATTCTAGAATTAAGTTCGTTTTTGGTTAGCACAAATGCCAAATGATGTTTCTAAGACTATAAGATGGTTAGTCCACAAGCTTCGCATGGAGGTCTTATCTTATTATAGATATGACATCAATAGGTACTCTTTCTATATAAAGGGACAAGATGATAAGAGCACTATACAAAATAGTGGGGTTATTTTGGTCGGTCAGTCAATGCATGTTTCTAGTTCCAAAAGTAAAAATCCTATATACACGAATATGTCATATTATGGGGTCATTGAAGACATATGGGAGCTTGACTTCAACAAATTTAGGGTGCCTATGTTTCAATGTAAATGGGTTAAGAATAACAATGGCATCCGAGTGGATGAGTTAGGGTTCATGTGAGTTGATCTTAATAGGATGAGTTATAAGGAGGAATTGATCATAATGGCATCCTAATCAAAACTAATTTTTTATATCACAGACTCGGCTGATAAGAAGTAGTCTGTAGTTTTTCAAGGGAAGAGGCAAATTGCTAATGAGGGGGATGATGAAGAGATAAGTAATGATATTAAGAAGACCCCTTCTTTTTCTTTAGGGCTACCTTTGGTGAATGACGAAGGCAACTTGGAGGATTTCTTCATGTGAGATGATCATAGGTTAAAGATCCTTCTAGAGAAAAAAATTAGAAAAAATTAAAGGTAATTGATTGTATTTATTAGCAATCATATAATTTTAAGTTTAGATGCTTATATTTGATATATTAAGTGTTTATTGTATATATATAGGCAACTAACTATATAATTTTTAGCTTAGATATTTAATTATACTTGATTATGTGTTTATTAAAATTAAAATGACTTGATAATAAAATTGTTTAATTTCAATAGAGCAGAAAATACCCTAGGAAAGAATTCAGTCATACAATAGTAACAATTTATATAGCCTCTTCAATATTGGCTTGCTTATATGAAATACATATATCATTTTGATAATTTAATAAAAAAAATTATCTTTTAGGTAAATTAAATATGGGCTGAAGATCTTTCTAGTAAAAAAATTAGAAAAAATTGAAAGTAATTGGCGTGTTTATTAGCAACTATATAATTTTTAGTTTAAATACTTATGCTTGCTATGTTATGTGTTTATTGTATATAGGCAAGTAGCTATGTAAATTTTAGTTTAGATACTTAATTATTCTTGATTATGTGTTTATTAAAATTAAGATGACTTGATAATAAAATTGTTTGCTTTCAATGGAGTAGAAATTGTTTTGGGAAGGAATTTAGTCATCTGGTAATAACAATATGAAATAATTGATATGTTATATATGGGTTGAAGATTCTCTTAGAGAAAAAAATTAGGAAAAATTAAAGGTAATTGATTATGTTTATTGACTATATAATTTTTAATTTAGATATTTATAATTGATATGTTATGTGTTTATGGTATATAGGCAACTAGCTATATAAAATTTAATTTAAATGCATATATTTGATTTGGTGTTTATTATAATCAAGATAGCTTGATAATAATATTGTTTGATTATATGTATATTTGCATTACAGGACAAGACAACATTTGAAATTTTTTTCAGGTAATTGATTGTATTTGTTGCATATATATGTAGGCAACTATATACAATTTTTAGTTAGATACCTATACTTGATATATTATGTGTTTATTCTTACTTGAATTGTATATATAAAGGTGCAGTTTGGACTGATATGGATGGACATGACAATACTTGAAATATTTCTTACAAGAAGCTCTTATCAATGTCAAAAATTGCATTACATGGGAAGACTTAATTGAAGGAGAAGTAAAATGAATATTATGTATAGACTCGTTATTAAATTGTCATGTTTTGATTTTAATTTAATTTTATAATATCTTGAATTTTTGGTTGATTCAATAAAATGTTTAAAGTTGTTGAAATTAGGAATGTGTTAGGTGATTGTATACTTTGGTTTGATAATTGTTCTTGCAAAAATGTAAATAGTAGTAGGTTTCAGTAAAAATATAGTTAGCTAGTAGCAAGTTTCTATAAAAAAAAATATAGCTAGCATCAGGTTTTTTTTTAAGGGAAAAGATATCAATTTATGATAAAAACCAATGTTTTAGTGAAAGAAAAGACATTAGTATTCATAAAAAATTAACATGTAAAAATTATTTTGAAATAAAAAGATGTTAGTTTTATATTAGAAAATCAACATTGTTTCCTTTTTATATGTTGATTTAAAAACCAACATGAATTGTTCTAACCCATCACGTGACGTAGGCCATAAAACCGACGTGGATGTGTTTCTACAGTAGTACATTACTTCATATGAACCTACCAAAAACCAATACTTTTACCTTATCATTATATTCTTTTGTTATATATATGCATTGCATGTTCAACTTATTCCACCCCTGAATTAGCAGTTTTATTTTGAACAAATATTCTTTTTTATATAGTTTTATAATTCAACCATGAATTATCATTAGATGATGATATATTCCCTGAATTACTATTTTGTGAGGTTAACTTTTTTTTTCTTTTTTCCTTTTAAACAAGCATATGAATCCTTCTCAGCATAATGAGAAGAGTATGAGGAGTGTTACACTTATGAAGGAAATGACTCTGATGTGTAGTAGATGAGAGAAGGTGAAAATTGAGTTCAATGTTAAGGGATAAACAATTGGAGCTAGGTCATCCCAAATATAAGAGTTATATAGGAATGTTGGCATGCACCAAAGTGCTAATCAATATTAAGCACTGGAAAGAAGTACTAAAGGATATCAAGGAGAACATTGGGCAAGATATCTTAGTATATATTTCTTATATTCAATTTGTGTTTAAGATATGCATAACTATCTTCTTAGAAAAATTGTATATAAGTATAATTTATGTGTATGTTGTCTTGCAGACCACCTTTGATTTTGAAGTGGGAAAGAAAAAAGAAGTCTTAAAAATTGCAGAGAAGTGGTGGGAAGACTTCAAGAACTAGTTGACAAGGGATTACATCATTGTCAAAAGGAAGGGTGATGAAAACTCTCTTAAGAAATATAACTTCCTCGATCAACAAGTGTGGGATGATTTTGTGAAATAACACCATTTTGAGACTTTTTAGGTAAATTTGACCATCTTACCTTATATTTTTTTTAACTATATATTTTGAGTAATTTTAACATCTTATCAACTATTTTTTTTGTCAAAAATGTACGAGTGCAACCAATAAGGAGAGACAAACAAAAAATAATATAAATATAGGCTATCTTATAGTGGATATGTAAAACCTGAGCAAGCTTTGGTGAAAGAAGAGCTTACAGAACAACAATCTTCTAATAAGTTTGATTCACAAGTAATTTCCAATCTCAACATGAATTATGGAAGAGAGTGAGAGTCAATACAAAAGGTAAATATATGACTGAAGAGGGACAAATAGTTGCCGTTGAAAATTATAAGTAATTTACAATTGTTAATTACTTAAGTAATTATATGTGTTAAGTGCTAATAAATATTCTTAATTGTATACCACAGGATTCTCTCATACAACAATCAACCCAAGGAGAGTTCACTCCATTTGGAAGGATGGACATATTGACAACTATGTTGGAAACTTAAAAACATCCTAGCCATGTTAAGGGGTTAGGGGAGGAGTGGGTCTTAAGGCTTATTTTGGAGGATCATCAAAGCATCACTAAGGATTATCACTTTCTATAGAGGATCTTATTATGGATATTACTACTCCAGTGACATAAAAAATGAGGGAGGAGACCTAAGCCAAGATGGAAGAACTCTTTGATCAGAAGAGGATGACCTACCTTGACAAGATGGGCATCGAACTTGAGGCTTGTAGATGATGAGGTTGATATGCACCCTTCTTCAACCTAGCAATGCGCTCGAGAAACCTTAACCCATTTGCAGAGCTACCGGAGATAAATGACTATCACTAAAAGCTTGCACTTCTTTTATTACGTAAGTAGTTTCTAATATTTTTGTGAAAAATAACATTATTACATTTTCAATTTGGTTTTTTTGTCTATATAGGAAGGGGTTCAATGTCTTCTAACTTTAGTGCTCGAGGAATGTATAGTGGCATATGGAAAGGTTTTCTACAATTGCACCCTTTATTGCTACCTCACTCAATCAGAGTGCAAAATTACTAGTGCAACTAGTGAACTAAGAATAGTAAGCCATGTTGGTGTATGCCTTAGAAGCGAATCATAGGATGATTGTTTTTTTGCATACATTGTATTATATTTTTTTAAGGCAATTCAATTATTATATTTTGTTATATCTGCATAATATAAATAAATATAATAATTATCTCTAGAATAATTTATTATTCTTAAAATGTCCCTAGTCGAGTATTATTATGAATTGGGATAGCAATAATATAGTAAGACTAGTATGTATAATGATTAATAACCAAAAGTCATAGATATGAGATATCAAGTCATTACATAGGTACATGTTAGAGAACGAAATATACTGGACCGACCCACTATAAGAATGCTACATGGAT
>JANHAO010016040.1:0-14608 GCA_026873985.1 Saraca asoca | reverse complement strand
GACTGGATCCCTCTATTGTTCCATATGACCATCTAGTTGGCCAACTATAGCATCTGAACTCCTGGTAGTTCTTCCTCTAGCCATCGAAAAATAAAAAGGGAATGTAATTTGGAGCCCTCCTTCTAGTGCTAAAATGTTGATAGTCAAATCAGGTCAACTCAAGTTCAGGACCCCAAACTACAAAGTGAACGTAAAAAGAGGGACAAAGAGAGGAAGAACAAGGAAATACCAGAAGTTTTTAACGTAGTTGGACTAAAGCTAGTTTGACCCCTACGTCTACGGCTTTTATTACTCTTTGCTGAGTGTATTGTATCTGATAATTGATCATATCATATACACTGATCTCATCCTATTTATAATAGTTGGGGGGTTACAGTTTAAATGTAAATTTATAACAATAAGTATCATGACTTGATCAGGATTACATAATGGATAAGGGTTGATGGTTATAATAGAGTCCTATTAAAGTAGGAAATTGAACAGATCTTGGATTGTTGGTTGTGGACGCATGCTTTGATCTTTGAGTTAAGCATTATTCTTAATGACTTGAGGTGCCTGCTTTAGCCTATGTTTGACCAGTGATCTTAGTTCCTATTTAACAACCTGATGTCTTGATCCAACTACCTCAGTCTTGGGTGAGCTAGGCCTTTATTAGTTGAGTCTGTTCATTAAACTTTTATCAACCCATTTATGCGATTCCAAAAATATACACAACAGCTGTCGACCACAATTATCTCATTACCAAAGTTGACGATGTCAGATATTTATATATCTCAGGTATAGCATTAGTTATTATTTTCCCTTAATAAAAAATTAATTATAATTTTTAATTTATAGAAAATTGAAAATAATATATTTGAATTATATAAAATTTATTTATAAATAACAAAATAAAAAAAAATAATTTTTCATTAATTGAAATATATAAATATTCCTCCGTAATATTACATGCAATTCAGGCTGAAGTTAGAAATTGAGCGACACTGAGATACTAAAAGAAAGATGAAGATGTTACCGCCAAAAAGAATTATCATGCAAGCCTATCAAATATGTTTGTTTATTAGCACACAAAAAAAAGGAAATAAGGAGGACATTTGATAAATAATTTTTGATCAATTTTTGAGAGTGTTTAATGAATAATTTTTTTTATTAGTTTTTAATGGATTTTAGTTATTTGATTAAGTTAATCAGTTATTTTAAATATTTAATAAATGAATGTTTAAATCAAATTTTTTATCCTTAAAAAGTTAATTTTAAAAAGTTGAAAATCAATTTTTTTAATTGCCTGATTGATATTTAATATACAAAAAAGTATTATTACCCCTAATTGACATTTATTCTAAATGATGGTGTTAACCTCTTTTGTTCTAGATAGAATTTGTTGTTAAAACTTTATTTAGACTAATATTTTTAGTGTTTCAATTATTTTATGATAAATCATTTCCTAATTGATATATATGTATGAAATATATTATTTATTCATTCCTTTATTTTCTCTTACTATTAATTTATAAAAAAATAATATATAAATTAGTAATAATAATAAACTTATTTTATATATAAAATAAATTTATTTCTTAATAAAAAATTTATAATAAATTATAATTATTTATCTTTTTAAAAAAATCTAATAAATATATACTATCATTTCATAAATTATTATGTGTGCGTATCAATTACCGTCAAAAACTTAACACAAAAATAAAAATAGTAGAATTATCAAACAGGTCGATCTGATCCTTTTACAGGTCAATCCATGTGAGCCTGCCTTAAATGGATCGTGTTGGCCCGCTTAATTCGCAAAGTACCAAAGCCATATGTTACTTATACGCACTATCCAACCGTCCGTATTTTTATTTTTTAAAAAAACAGAGCTCATTAAAAAAATTATCAATTCAAAATCAAAATCCAAAATAAAAAATATCTTCAAATCACATACTTATACATATTTTCAAAGGTAAATTATTCTCATATATCTTTTTCTCTATTTTAAACATATATTTACTTCTCATGCTTCAAAAAAAAAATAATAAAGCAGGTAAGTGTATATTTCTAAAGTTAGAAAGGATGTAAATGTAATTATATTAGATATTAGAGAAAGTTAATATAATTTTCCCTTTTTTTAATACTAAAACACTTGTAAAAAATTTTTAGTTATCCAAAATTGTTTCAAATTGATCACATATCATAATCCATAATCTATAAATTATATAATTAACAAAAATTACATCTTCAAATTTAGAATAGCATCTTAAACAAGCAGAAAAAAAAAAAAACTGGTTCTCATCATCAAAAAAGGAATTCCCAAAGATGAGGCAATTGAAAAGGTTAGTGCTGTTATGGGTAATTTTCAGTGTCGCACAAATGGCCTGATAAAAGCCCAATTAACAGACTCATAATAAGGACTTAGCTTATCTAGGATTGAAGCCATCGGACTAAGATATCAGGTCGCTAAATACGAGCTCAAGTCGTCGATCAACACGAGTCAAAGTAGCAACCTCAAGTCATGAGAACAAGGCCTAGCTCATAGCTTGCAGAACGCATCCCCACCTATCAATTCAGGAAGATCCGTTCAATTTCCTACTTTAATGAGAATTTGTTATAACTATCAATCCTTATCCATTATATAATCTTAATCAACTCAAGATACTTATCTGGCTTTTGAATTATATTCAAACTATAACCCCTCAACTATTATTGAAGGGGATCAAATCATTGTACATGACACAATCAATCATTAGATACAAAGCACTCAGCAAAGAGTAATAAAAGTCATGGATGTAGGGGTCAAACTGACTTTAACCGAACTAAGTTAAAAACTTTTGGTGTCTCTCTATTCTCTCTCTCTTTCTCTCTCTCTTTTTATGTTCAATCTGCAGTTTGGGGTCCTAAAATTGGGTTGACCGAATTTGACCATCAACATTTTGTTGCTAGAATGAGGGTCCTAAATTGCATTCTCCTTTGTTTTTCAATGGCTAAAGGAAGAACCACCAGGAGTTCAGATGCTGTAGTTAACCAACTAGATGCTGATGTGGAATAACAGAGGGATCCAATCCTCCTTACAGTAGGCACTTCCACCAACCCCACTATACCTGTTGCCGCCAGCATGTCCCCACCGACACCACACCAACCTATTGTTATTGATGAAATTCAAGCATGGTATCAGTATCATGAAGCGCTTAGAACCCGATGAGTGAGTTAGCCGTGACGGTTAGGGCATTGACTTAGGCCCAAGCCTAGAGCTTATAAGAGCAGGTTAAGGGTGCTGCATAGAAAGAAGTTCTCTAACAACCACGGGAAGAAGCTCAAGAAGAGAGGCTAACTAGAGAAGTACTTCAGTACACTCATTCAACTCGCTCTACCAACTCACAACCAAGGTTGGAAGTCTATCGAGCTCGTGAGGATGATGAAGGAGATCATTAGCGATGTAGGGGCTCGCATCAAGCTGAAGGTTCAAACAAGTCCAATAGGAGACATCTTTCAGATTAAAACTTGTCGGGCCATGAGAGAGAAAGCACATAACCTCAGATCACCAGTCCCACGACAAAAAGAGGAGTTGACCATCTTCCAACTGTCGATCTGAGGCCCAGGACCATATAGCATAGGGGCTGCTTCATAGGGTAGAGTAGTTAGAGCAACGCCCTCAAGCTCAGGACCACCGAGATCGTTATGAGGAAAAAACCCCATGCACCAGGGAGATCAAAATATAGCCTCTCCCTTGTAGGTTCAAGATTCCCACTATTCTACAATACAATGGGGATAATGATCCATACGACCACCAAGATGTATTCAATGTGCAAATGGATCTTCAAACGACCAATCTTTTGGTCAAGTACCGCGTCTTTCCAACCACTCTAGGAGACATGCCCTGAACATGGTTTAGGAATCTCAAAGCTCACAGCATTGACAATTGGGAAGAGTGTCAGAGGAGATTCACTAACCAATATAAAGCACTGAGAAGGCAGCTCGCGCCACCCTGCCACCTCATGATAATGAACGAAAGGATAAATCACTGAAAGACTATATTACTTAGTTTAGACATGAGTTCAGTAATGTTGAAAATCTCTTAGATGAAAGCATCTTAACAGCGATTTTAGCAGGACTCTGCAAAGATGGAAAGCTATATAAGAGCACATACAAGTCTCCAGTGAGGGACTTAGGTGAATTTTATGAATGAGCTACCAAAGAGAATAGATGAGAGGAGGCCTTTGGCCCTAAGGAGTCCAATCAAAAGGACGAGGCAAATAGCTCACACCAGAATAAAAAGAGCAATGGAGAGAATAACAAAGAGAGTCAGAAGGATGGCTATGATAATCAAGCCACAAAGAAGGCTAAGAATGAGTGACCTTAGCATCAAGGTCCCTATGATGGCTATAGCATTCTATCTGACACTCAAGATAGGGTCTTTGCGATAGAGAAAGATGGGAGGACTGAGAGAGGCCCAAACCCCTAAAAATTCCCAACAGGCTTCGGAACAACAGAGATAGGTTTTGTGCCTATCACGACGAGGTTAGGCATAATACATCGGAGTGCTGGGTGCTCAAGGATACAATTAAGGAGTTTATCAGGAGAGGTCACTTGGGAAACTATGTGATGTGACCTACAGAACAAT
Organism: Saraca asoca; assembly: GCA_026873985.1. Taxonomy (NCBI): domain Eukaryota; kingdom Viridiplantae; phylum Streptophyta; class Magnoliopsida; order Fabales; family Fabaceae; genus Saraca; species Saraca asoca. Next base: position 9,996 of record JANHAO010016040.1, on the reverse strand, counting down.
AACCTTAGCAATCCCAGCAAGCTCCTGATCTAGAGTAGACACTCACAATGAGAACTATATTCTAATCCCATGATGTTATTCAAAAATTAATGAAAGCATTTTAAATTTTTTTCTACTTTCTCTTTGAATAAATTTTTAGTGATGTGTTTTATAGGTAACGAGCTATTATTGACAAAGTCATGGCAAGCTCTCGCCTTTTTACTTCGTAAGTGAACTTCCACCCTTCTACTCTAGTAGCAAGTTCTCGCCCCACAAAATCCATTGCCAGCTAAGGCACTAAGGCAAAAGAACAAAGATGAAAGAACTAAACTCTTCAGCATCACTATAAGGAAATAAGATCTGCACAAAACTTCCCAAAATCCTCAGAGAGGAATTGTCCATGGGAACTCCCTATGCAGCAGGCCATACACGCCCCATAGCATCTCATTTAAGATCTAAACCAATAAAAACATAAGGGGCTTAACCAATGAGCCCATTAGGTCACTAAACCCTGGGAAGCAGGAAAAAAGGATCTCTCATGCCTTAAATAACTCACCCGACCTCACTAAAAGAACTCAAGACTGATCAAATGCCCTCAATCTAACAATCCAATGAAAAACAAGGTATTATGGGTATTTTCGAAATCGCATAAATGGGTTAGTAAAAGCCAATGGATGGACTCAACCAATAATGGCCCAGCTCACCCAGGATCATGGTCATTAGATCAATGCATCAAGTCGCTAAATACAAGCTAAGGTCATTGGTCAAACATGGGTTAAAGTAGCTATCTCAGGTCATTGAGAATAAGGCTCAGCTAGTAAATCAGAGCATGCATCCACAACCGACAATTCAGGAAGATCCGTTCGGTTTCCTACTCTGATGGGAGTCTATTATAACCATCAACCCCTATTTATTATGTAATCCTAATCAAGTGATGATACTTATTGTTCTAGATTTATATTCAAACTGTAACCCACAATTATTATAAAAGGGGATGAGATCATTGTACATGACATAATCAATCATCAATTACAATACACTTGGCAAAGAGTAATACAAGCCATGGACGTAAGTGTTAAATTGGCTTTAGCCGAACCATATTAAAAATTTCTGGTGTCTCCTTGTTCTTCCTCTTTCTCTCTCTCTTTTTACGTTCAATCTACAGTTTGGGGTCCTGAACTTAGGTTGACCAGATTCGACCATTAACATTTTGGCGCTAGAAGAAGGGACCTAAACTGCATTCTCCTTTATTTTCTGATGGCTAGAGAAAAAATCACTAGGAGTTCAAATACTGCAGTTGGCCAACCAAATGGTTATATGGAACAACAAAGGGATCTAGTCTTCCCTGCAGCAGGCACTTCAGCTACCCCTACCACAAGTGTTGCCGCCAACATGTCCCCAGTGGCACCACACCAACCAGCTGTTATTGATGAAATTCAAGCATGACATTAACATCATGAAGTGCTTGAGAACATAATGAGAGATTTAGCTGAGATGGTTAGGAGATTGACTCAGGCACAAGCCTAAAACTCACAAAAGTAGGTTGGGGGTGCTGCATAAAAAAAACTTTCGAACAACCATGGGAAGAAGCTCAGGAAGAGAGACCAACTAGAAAAGTACTTTAGTACAACCATTTAGCTCACTCTACTAACTCACGGCCAAGGTTAGAGGTCCATCGAGTTTGTGAGGATGATAAAGGAGATCATCAGTAATGTAGGGGCTCGTATTGAGCTGAATGCTCAAATAGGTCTAATATAAGACATGGTTCAGATCAAGACTCACCAGCCCATGAGTAGGGAAAACACAAAACCTTAGATCTTCATTCCCATGATAGATAGAAGAGCTAACCATCTTCCAACCATCGATCTAAGGCTTAGGACCATATGGTGGAGGAGCTACTTTAGAGGGTAGAATAATTAGAACAACGTCCTCGAGCTCATGACTACCGAGAATGTTATGAGGGAAGGATGTCATTTAGTAAGGAGATCGAGAAAGAACCTCTCCCTCTTAACTTTAAAATTCCTGCTATCCCACAATACAATAGGGATAGTGACTCATACGATCACCTGACTGCATTCAACGTGCAGATGGATCTTTAGATGACCAATCTATTAGTTAAGTATCGTGTCTTCCCAGCCACTTTAAGAGACATACCCCGAGCATGGTTTAGAAATCAAAAAGCTTGTAGTATTGATAGTCAGGAAGAATGCCAGAGGAGATTTATTAACCAATACAAGACACTAAGAAGGCAGCCCACGCACCTTGTGATAGTCTTTTAGCGAAAGAATGAATTACTAAAAGACTACATTACCTAGTTTAGACATGAGGTTAGTAATGCAGAGAACCCCTCAAATGAGAGCATCTTAATAACAATCTCAATAAGACTTCACAAAGATAGGAAACTATATGAGAGTATATACAAGTCTTTGGTAAAAGACCTGGGAGAATTCTACAAGTGAGCTACCAAAGAGATCAGGTGGGAGGAAACTTTTGGCCTTAAGTCCAAGGACAAGGCAAATAACTCCAACAAGAGAAAAAAAAAAGGGGCAATGCTAGAAATAGCAAGGAGGGTCAGGATGATGACCTCAAAAATTAGGTCGTAATGAAAGCCAGGAATGAGCAATCTCAATGTAGGGGTCATCATGAAAACTATAGCATTTTATTAGACACTTCAAAAAGAATCTTTGTGATGGAAAAGGAGAGGAAGGATTTCAAAAAGCCCAAACCAATAAGGACTCCTAACCAGTTTAGAAATAAGAATAAGTATTGTACTTATCAATATGAAATCGGGCACAACAGTTTAGAATACAGGGCACTCAAGGATGCAATCGAGGACCTAATCAAGAGAGGTCATTTAAAGGATTATATGGTGCACCCTATGGAACATCGATCAGCACAGTAGCAGCACCAACGTCCTCTCAAGCAGGAGGAGGTGCCCTTGATAAGAATTATATTTACCATTTATGGTGGACTTAACATTGCAGGCATTTTAAACAGGTCATATGAATGCTACGTAAGAGAAGCAAATCATGTCCTGTTTACAGGACACAGTGAAATTGAGGGTCCCACCAAGAAAGCAAGGATGGCCTCAGACAATATCACTTTCACAGATGAAGATGCATGAGGGATACATTCTCCCCATAATGACACACTGGTTATTCGAGTCAGGATTGGACACACCGAGGTGCAAAGAATTATGATTGATACAAGTAGCTCGGTGAACATCATGTACAAAAGATGTTTTGAATAGATGGGGCTAAGCTTAGACTAGCTAAAGCCTTCCCCAGACCCCCTTTATGGCTTTACAAGAGATGTAATATTACCAATGAGGCAGATTAGGCTTCCCATTTCTCCTAGAGACTCAGGTCGCTAGGTAACCATCTTGGCAAACTTTCTGATCATTGACTATACCTCAGCATATAATATGGTGCTGGGACGACCTGTGATCAATGACCTAGACATTGTCACATCTACCAAGACACTCACTATTAGATTCCTAACCACTAATGGAATTGGATGTGTGTGAGCCAATCAACACATAGCCTAATGCTGTTACAAAGATGAAGTCAAGATAGGGATAAGAAGGAGGAAGGTTAATAAGATTTCTAGTGGAGAACCATGAACATCACCACTCATTTAATCAATGAATTTGAATACTGCTTATCTAGTCCTGTAACATTATTCTGAAATTGATAAGACCGTCAATGTTTTTAAATTTTTATGACTGTTACTAATTTCCAAATAGATCTTTACAAAATTCTAACACGGAAGCTAGCTATCACCCTTCTAATCTTAAAACAAGTTATCACTCTAGAGTGAACACTCGCCCCTCTAGTTTGGAAAGGACATTCAACTTGACGCACTTACAAAAACTTAGCACTGCATATGACCAACTATTCAGTACCACATGCTACCTACTTCTTGGCACCATATGCGACCTACTATTTGGCACCGCATGTGATTAACTATTTGACACCACATGCGACCTACTTCTTGGCACCGTATGCAACCTACTATTCAACATCGTATATGACCTATTCTTTGGAACATCATGTGATCAACTATTTGGCACCACATGCGACTTACTTCTTGGTACCATATGCAACCTACTATTCCACATTGCATATGACTTACTCTTTGGCACCACATTTGACCAACTATTCAGCACCATATGGGACCTACTATTTAGCACTATATGTGACCCACTATTCGGCACCACATATGACCTACTCTTTGGCACTGCATGTGACTAACTCTTCGGCACTACATAAGACTTACTATTTAGCATCGCATGTGATGGGCACCACGTGTGACATACTATTTGGCATTACATGTGCCAACTATTTAGCACCACATGTAACCTACTTCTTGGCATTGTATGTGACCTACTATTCAACACTGTATACAACCTATTATTTGGCACCGCATGTGACTAACTCTTAAACACCATAAGCGACCTACTATTTGGCATTGCATGTGACCAAATTTTTAACAGTGCATACGACCTATTATTTGGCACTGCATGTGAACAACTCTTCAGCACCATATACAACCTACTATTTGGCATCATATACGACCTCTTATTCAGCACTATATATGACCTACTCTTTAGCATCGCATGTGACCAACTCTTCAATACCACATGTGACCTACTACTTGGCACCGTATGCAACCTACTATTCGACACCGTTTACGACCTACTATATAGCCTACTATGTGGCCTACTATATAGCACCACATTCGTGCAGCCTACTTAGACATCCATCTTGATAATGAAAAAGTTATTAGTTAATTGACCTACTTGACATCCATTTTAATTAATGATCGTCAAGTCATAATTTGCAGGAACTCATTCATAACTTACACGATATCATTTGCAACCTACCAAACATACAAACTTGGACAAACAAAAATGCTACAGACTGTGGCCTACGAGGAAGACTGACCCTTGGAAGCTATGCCTTGGTCTGGAGGGTTTATATGTGACACAGACAGGTTGACCATTGTTTGATCATCAGCAGTTTCCAAGACCTGCGAGCTGCTCTCTTTTCAAATCAGGTGCCAAGCCAGAGAAGCTCCACTTGCTAACTACAAACCCCTGTCAAGAAAAGCCACATTCGCGTCATCTTCGAAGTCCTTAATGAACTCAAGAACATTCCCAATAAAAATGGAAAAATCCATCTTCGGATGCTTCTCCCATGAAGTGAACTAGAAGCCAATGTGGCCACAGATGTCTCCTTTTCTCTAGATCTTGCAACCAATGTGATGGTCTTTGCCTTAGCTTGTGTGACTTCTTCTTTAGCTAGAATAGCTTCACTTCTGACCACCTCATATCGCTACATCATTACATCCAAGTCACCCTTCACTCTCATTAGCTCGTCAACCATTTTATGTAGGTTAGATGAAATGGCCTCGTGACCTCGCGAGCTAAGGCTTTCTCAACTTTTCTCTTAGCAACTTTGGTGTCTCTAGCCCTTTCCTTCAGTTCTAGCGCCTCAGCAGTCACAGCAGCTAGGTCACTCCTAAGCTTTCTCTTCCCCTCATCCTAAGCACGAAGCATTTTCTTTGACTTTATTGTTCCTAGCAAACCCTAAAAAATTAAATGATCAAGTCAAATTATAGAGAAGCAAGAGAACCAAGATAAAAGGACTTTACTTACTAATAGGATATGATGAGCTGAATAACTCATCAATCCTTCCCCCAAGGATTCCTCCGACTCCAACCTTGGGCCTTATTACAAGGCCCCAAGATCAACTCAACATTATTTCAAAGAAAGTTGAAGTACTCCCCCGTTTTTGGGCCAAGGTTGATAGGTCTCTCCTCAGCCTCGACCTCGAGTGCCACTTCCTCTGCAACGACAACAACCCTCTTCCCCTTGTCTACCCTTTGTTTTTCTAGCAAGGGGATTGGATGGGGATGTGGCCTCCTCGACCACCTTAGGATGCAAGGCAGGAGCCAGCACTTGTGGGGATGCTATTACCATAGCTAGATGAGATTAGCTTATAGCAGCAGAAGTTGTAGCTGTAATAAAGGCCGATGAAGTTACAGTAATAGTAAAGCGAGAGGAATGTGACATTTGAAGGTTGTGCCTCAACATATTTTCATATCCCTCAAAATTTGTTGGACCAATTTCTCTAGATCCGTGAGCTCTGATATCCCTAGTGAGCTCGATGTTCAAAGCTAGAGTAAGCTTATGCGAACACAGAAGATCTTCATTGAATCTGAGATCATTCTTTAGATCATTTACAACAATAAACTGGCCCAATACCTTAACCTCCTCATCCTCTAATGCCAGTTTCTCCTTGCTAGCTCCATCTGCAAAATGAAATAGAAAGTCAAAACTAGAGAATAAAATATAAGTCTATATAAGCTCGCACGTCCTCAAATCGCTTACCAAGAGTAAGGATGAAATCAAAATTATGAAGATAACACAAAGAAGGGCATGAAATATAGAACCAATGGGATTTATAGTTCCCCATATTGGACTTGCCCTTAGTATGACCTTGTGGCAAGATCCTCTTGAACTCAGTCTGACAAGCCATCAGGTAGTAAATTCCATCATGTTGACCCACACTCTTAATGCTAAACAGATAGCAAAGAACCCTTATTGAAAGAGGAAGAAAATCATTCCTAAGGTATAAAAGGGCGAGGGAGGTGAGCTAAGCGAACGAGTTTAGTGAAAGCTGAAAGAGAGAAAGTTTCAGTTTATTCAACAAATCAACAAGGTAAGGATGGACTAAGAACCTAAGCCCAGCAACAAGATAATAAGAGCTAATAGCAACAAATCCTAGAGGGCGATAAGCTGCATGGTCATTAGGAGAAGGGGCCATGACACAACAGTCCATGGGTAAATGAAATGTCTTAACTATATACCTAAGATTATCGGGCTTAATGATTGAATGATGGTGCTTGAACATTATGCGATCTGAGGACCCCTCACTTTCAGCAATTTGCTGATCCTCAATAGGATCAGGATGAGCAACAAACCTCTTGGTGACCTTAACACTCCCCAAGGTTGCATCACCTATGAAATGCATCAACTCCCTACTCCGAGCTGGAGAGTCAGAATCTTCAACACTTCCTATTTGGTGACCTTGGCATCTATGACCTACCATCTACCATAGAAGAAGGAATAATCAGGTTACTAAAAGTAGACCATACCTAAAGGCTAAAGCTAACAGGGAATACCCTATGCAATAGGCCATACACACCACATATCATCTAAAACCCATACCATTGAAAGCATGGGAGGCTTGACCAAAAAACTTATTAGGTCACTAAAACCAAGGATACATAAAAAGGGATAAACTCAATAATCTACAACCTTAAGACCTACAGGCATTTTATCATATAGAAGTTAGTTCCACAAATAATGACAAGCACACAAATAAACACACTATAGAATTGATAAGCAAGAAAAAATTTCATAACAACTAATGAGCACACATTACCAAACCAAGCCACCAGAAATGAGAAACCCATAAAGCAATACATTCATAAAAATAGAAGCTTAGAGCCAAAATTGTGTTCAAAAGACTTACTGAATCAACCAAAAGAGATGGGTCTAAAAAAGGGATTCCAGAAGAGAGTACAATGAGTACGATTGATCTTTGGCAAATCGAACCAAAAGGTTGTTGTTGTAAACTTAGTGAATCAAAAGGGACGAAGATTGGCAATGATCAGATGAGAGCTTGAAAAGCAAAAAAGAAACTAAAGCACAGGTTTTCAAAAGTAACAAGTGAGAGGAAAAGAAGGGTTTTCCTTACCATATACAACTCAATTAGCCTCACCATTAGATTAGGAGACTAATCAACTGCCCTTGATCCAATGGTCCAACAAAAAGTGAGGCTCTATCAATGCCACACTGATGGCTATGAAACAATGCACGATTAAATGCAGAAATGATGGCATGGGTAGGCGTAGATGAAATGACAAGACAAGAGTCCAAATGACAGCATATCAAATCACAGTTGATGGCTTTCACCAGCAAACTATAGCTCCCAATCCATAGATCAAACTGAGAGTTAGGGGCTAATGTTGTGGGTATTTTCATAATCATATAAATAGGTTGGTAAAAGTCCAATGGACAGACTTAGCTAACAAGAGACTAGCTCACCCAAGATCGAGGTCATTGGACTAATGCATCAGGTCACTAAATACGAGCTAAGATCACTGGTCAAAATGAGTCAAAGCAGCCAGCTTAGGTCATTGAGAATAAGGCTCAACTCATAGATCAAAGCATGCGTCCACAACTGACAATTCAAGAAGATTCATTCAGTTTCCTACTCTGATGGGAGTCTATTATAACCATCAATTCTTATATTTTATGTAATCCTAATCAAGTCATGATACTTATCATTATAGATTTACATTCAAACTATAACCCCTAACTATTATAGAAGGGGATGAGATCATTGTACATGACATAATCAATCATCAGATACAATACACTCAGCAAAGAGTAATAAAAGCCGTGGATGTAAGGTCAAATTGACTTTAGCTGAACCACATTAAAAACTTCTGATATCTCCCTGTTCTTCCTTTTTCTCTCTCTTTTTACATTCAATCTATAGTTTGGGGTCTTGAACTTTGATTGACCAGATTCAACTGTCAACACGAGGCTTGGTCACTGCCACATTCATGGCTAGGGAAAATACGCATTAAATATGGATAGTACAAGTAAGACAATGGGACATAAGACTGAACAATGGCATTATAGATTGAAATTGCAAGCTTTTACCAGCCAGACTTTAATTCCCAGTTTGCAGAACAAACTAAAAGCTAAAGGGCTAATGTTATGGGTAATTTTTGGTATCACACAAATAGGCTGGTAAAAGCTCAATGGACAGACTTAGCTAATAAGGGCCCAATTCATCCAGGATTAAGGTCGTTGGACCAAAATATTAAGTCGATAAATACAAGCTAAGGTCACCGATCAACGCAGGTCAAAGCAGCAACCTCAGGTCGTGAGAACAAGGTGTAACTCGTAGCTCACAGAACACATCCCCAACTATCAATTTAGGAAAATCCATTCAATTCGTACTTTAATGGGAGTCTGTTATAACCACCAATCCTTACCCATCATATAATCCTAATCAAGTCAAGATACTTATATGGTATTTAAATTACATTCAAACTATAACACCTGACCATTATAAAAGGGAATGAAATCATTGTACATGACATAATCAATCATCAGATACAAAATAGCCAGCAAAGAGTAATAAAAGCCATAGACGTATGGGTCAAACTAACTTTAGCTTATCCACATTAAAAACTTCTGGTGTCTCTTTATTCTTCCTCTCTCTCTCTCTATCTCTCTCTCTCTCTCTCTCTCTCTCTCTTTTTATGTTCAATTTGTAGTTTGGGGTCCTAAACTTAGATTGACCGGATTCGACCATCAACAAGTGCAAATGCTATTCTCTTAGAAATTGACAACCATTATAAATAATATGTTCTATTACCATCCAGAAGGGAATAAACATTGGTAATTTATTTGCAACTTCATGGGGGATATGTCATGCCCAAGTTGCTATCATAGCCAAATTGTGATATTTTAATGGATTTTTAATTCTTTAGATTTTATTATAAATAGAATAAGCTTTAAAGTTATAATTCATTCATTTTTTTAAGTTCAAATTGTCAAGTCCCAATTAAGAGTGGTTAAAAAGAATTAGAATGCGGAAGTTAAATTTGTGTGGATCTTGCCCTTTTTCCGTTGGGGAATTTACATACACCTTTTAAAAACTTAATTGTAATGATTTAATTGAAATCTTTTAGAGCAAGTAGATTTGTTTAAGATTAAGATGAACTAGTTCTCAAAAAGAATCAACAATGTAGCAAAATTGATGCAATAAATTAAAATTGCAGAAACTAGAATTGTAATTATAGAATGCAGAATTCTGCAGTAAAATAAACAAGAGACTGCAGAATTTTTTAAAGTGGTTCAACTTGAATTGAAACCACAATTCAAGTCTACTCCACTTGATCTTTCATCAACCGAAAGACCTCTTCAAT